>BCGC01000001.1:2570874-2640534 GCA_001599115.1 Pichia sorboxylosa | reverse complement strand
ACCGCAACTACATCAGATGCTGATTTGACGACCGCAACTACATCAGATGCTGATTTGACTACCGCAATTGCATCAGAATCAACTACGCCAACATTGGCCTCAACCTCATTAGAAGTTGAATCTTATTCAGCAGTTGCTCCTGTCCCCGATACAACTACTTCATTAGCCGAAGCTTCAAGTACCGAGACATCTGTCTCAGCTGCACTAGATTCGACTAGTGTTKTTACCCCGGATCTTTACGGTTCTACTACAGCTGTCGTTGCCTCAAGYATTGAACCTTCTGTTATTTCCGAATCCTCTCCGAACCCGCTCACATCAACAGCTGCTTTAATTKCTTCCCAATATGCATCTGAGCAAAGTACTTTCACTTCAGATATTGATTCCGCAACTTCTACTGCAGATATCTTTCCTATCTCATCAAATTTCCCTTCATCCACACTAGGATCAGTTTCTGACGCAATCACGACATCCCTTCCATTAGTGAGTACTACTCCATCTGCAACYGATACATACACGCTTTCTGATTCATCGTATGTGCCWTCATCTACTGATACTTTACCCTCAATTAATGTTCTTCCTTCGACTTCAGAAGCTCCAGCTTCATCAGTCACACCAAGTCAATCGGAAACAATAATGCCTTCATCAGACATTGAAGCAACAAGCAGCAGTTACATTCCAGCAGTTTCGACCRTTCCTGAGACAACACCTGAGGCTTACTCTACCGCCACTTCAGATATTCWGCCTTCAACCTCTTCCACTTTGTTGACCTCTTCCAGTGTTGAAGTATCGTCCACAGGCCCCTCGTTAACAGCTACGTCTACAACTGAAATTTTGCCTTCTTCAACGGCCGACCTATCAAATATTAGTGAAGTTTCACCATCCAGTAGYTATATTGCATCATATACCAGTGTCGAATTAGCTTCAAGTACCAGCGATCTACCATYGATTTCCTCTAACGAGCAAATAACGTCAAAGCCAACTAATCCTTTGACTACAAGCGTTTCCTCAAGAGTTGATACCACYGACACTGTTTCTACCGCTGTTGAAACCACTTCTCCTGATACAACATCATCATTTGTTGATTTTACACCAGTTGAAAGTGCTTCAGACAGTGCTGAAACATCGTCGATCAGCAGASTCTCAGACACTTCAAAAATTTCGTCTACATATATTCAACAGTCTGGTTCAYTAGAGTCTTTTGGAACCACTACTTCTTATGCTCCAATATCGCCAACTGATAATGTTATACCAACCACAAGCAATACTATTGTTCTTACATCTGCAAATCCTGTTCCAACTTCCACTGCTACTAGATCTAGATCTGTTACCACGACTTCATCACATGTTTCTCATTCATTTGCAACTGCTAGTTGGTTACCAACATATCTTATTTTCCAAAGTAGTTCAAGTGGCGYATCTGATGTTGCAAGCTCAACCACCAGTGTTGCCACTGCTCTTCCTAAAGCAATTTTGCCAACGTCAACTGTTGTTCCAGAAGCAGATTTTGAATTAGTCACCATTGGATTTACTGAAGCATTGAATTATGAATTTATAATTGAACATTCCTTATCTTCGGCTCAGATTTTTGAATATTTGCCTTTGGTATTGGCAGAGGCATATCCAGAAGTCGAAAGTAAGAATATCATTGTTAAGAAACTGGTCCCATATTCAACTTCTGAAGTTGATTATATTGTTACCGTTGCTGAGGTATATTTTGACAATTCATACATCAAGCAATTACAGGCTGATATTTTGAACCAATCATCTGGTATTTATAATATCTCTGAKACAACTGCTGAGGCCTTGGCTAAATTGATTGATTCGAGAATCCCGGTTGATGGCTTGTTGGGTTACATCACCTCAAACAAYGCCAACTCAGGTGCCACATATAATCAAAATGATGCCATTTCCAGTGAAGCAGATGAMATTGCATTATCTTTAGGTTCCATCGATTCTGCTGCTATCAAAAGTTCAGGTTCTTCTCAAWTCAAATCACACAATAAGACATATATTGCAGGCATAGTGATAGGCTCTGTTGCTGGAATTATGGTTTATATTGGTGCTGTTTTGTACTTTCTGAGAAAACGAATTAGAAACACTGCTGCTAATAAATTACCCGAATCAGATGCGGAATCTGTTGGATCAGAGAGTTTTGCAAGCATTGCAAAAAACGAATTYAATGGATCATCCGGTGAGATCAAATTGGACGATGAGAATACTAAAAGTAATGCACTATCATTCTTTTCAAATATCATAAATCCTAGTAATGTCAAACCCCACACCGTGCCAGAGATTTCTGCCCCAATCAATGTCAAGAGCTCCTTAGGATGGTGATGAATATTACTTGAAATCAATCTCAAATTTGGATATCTTCTTTATCTTTTTTTTTTGGAATTTTTTCACTTTCAACCAGTTAACAGTTTTCGGTTCATATATATATATCGGAAACAGCCTTATGTATTGCTTCATGCCGAGCGATCACACAGCGCCAAAACCTTCTTTTTCTATGTTACGTTCGTCTACGCATCTAAGCTTTTATTTTCTTAAATTGAATTTTTTCTGTAATATTTACCTAAATTTTATACATTGAAACACCTAYTATTAAATGTCCAGCTAGTGCTCATAGAATTATTTTTGTTTCCTCATTAAACAATACCAGCGATTTTTCAAATTGTATGCTAGATATGACCATTTTATTCAGGAATTTGCTATCTGGAGTAATATATTGCTGAAGTTCATCTAAATAATCGAAGCACATTTCACTCTTCAGCAGGCCATCTTTCAGCCACCAGATTTGCGAGCACTGAAAATCACCGTTAGCAGAGTTGGTCATATTCCATGATCGTTCAATTCTTCTCAAATTTGCATGATCCTGAATGGTCAAGAATTCGTTTTTCAGTGTGGGTTCCCATTTCCCTGAGAGAGACTTACTTAACTCATATTCAATCACTGCTTTCAATATCTTATACTCCACAGAAATAGGTCGTTGTGATTCATTCTCTATGCCATCTAGCGCAGCATTGTGCACAAAGTTTAGTGTATTTATCAATCTCTGATGRATATCTGATTCCTTCAATTTATTGTTCTCAGCGGTATCCACATCTAGCAACACATTACGACGGTAATTGTAATCTTGTCTTAGTTTGACTTTGAAAAGTTCAATCAGCGTTTGCTTAGGGTATCTGTGGATYTGTAGGAATTTCGTCAGTCTCATCAAATTTCTATAAACACATAAGATTTTTTCTTTATTCGATACATTGTTTTGGCATAAGGTTTCGTAAGTCAGCCCTTCAGAAGAATATATTCTTTTCAACGGAGACGTGTCGTATATAAGTTTTTGTTTTTCTGCATGATACTGAACGCCCTTTTGCACAAACTTCAGTTTGCTGCTCATTTGTGCGTTTGTAGTCTGTACAGCAAAAACACCATTGAAGATTATCACCCATGCATGTATAGTTATGATAGCAACTGCGAAAGGTATTGATCGCTGACTTTCCCAGATTAGGCATTTTGACATTTGTCACATTTTTTAGACTTTCTCCAATGTTGGAAGAAAAGCGTACGATTTTTGGGTGACACTTTTTGATTTAAGTTAAGCAGTGTTTGATGATCAATGTATGATATAGGGAATCTAATTTTGTACTAGAAAAAACAATATCATTGTAATTGGCAAAGGATTCCGAGCCAGAACTTCAGATGGACAACGAAGTTAGAAAATTCCTCACCGAGGATAACCAGTTAGAGAGCAAGGCTTTGATATATAGCAATTCGAGTGATCTCAGGGTCGAAAACATTAAAATACCATTCAACATCAAAGACGATGAAATATTAATAGAAGTGAAGGCCGTGTCAATCAATCCAATTGACATTCTTTTACATCAATTTAGTTTCTCATTTATTGGTAGCAAAATAAAAGTATTTGGAGGTGACTTTTCTGGTATTGTGATATACGCAGGTGACACGTCAGGCTATAAAGTCGGGGATGAAGTATATGGATACAGTTTGAGTCCTTTTTCAATCCGTGGAAGCTTCTGTCAGGTTATTATTATTAATCCCAAAAAAGTGGTCTTCTGCGCTCGTAAGCCCAAAGATATGTTATTCGAACAGGCTGCATCGCTTCCCTGCACTGCCGCTACTGGGTACGGAGCAATTAAGTTAGGATTAAGCAAAAAAATAGACAACAGCAAAGATCTGCAAGGTGCACTAAGTAATAAAAAGATTCTAATAATAGGAGCAGGAACTTCAGTAGGATCATACGCTACTGAATTTGCTAAAAAGTATATGAAAGCAGACATTATTGTTGCAACATGCTCTGAAAAGTCAATGAAACGACTGGAAAATTTGGGGGCGGACTATACTATTGACTATAAGCAAACTAAAACCAATCAGATAAATGCACTTCTGACTCAGGTGAAAAACATTGGAAAATTGGATATGATCATTGACTGTGTTAGAAACGAATCCTACTTGGATTATCTTGATGAAATATTGAACAGAAATTGTTGCTATGTTCAAGTCTATGGATCTAGTAGTATGGACTACAAATCAATTGGTATATCAGACTTCTTGATTCCAAGTTACAAATTCTGGGCTCAAAAAATAAAATATCTGTTAGGATTTACAACCCATCCGATTCTTAGTTACAAACTCAAATATGATTCAACATTTGGACAAGCTGTGGAGGCAGTGTGGAAGTCACACAAGTTGGAAACTCCAATTGATAGCATTTACAAGGGTTGGAAACACTACCATCGTGCCATAGATCGCATAGAAAGAGGCCATACTTCAGGTAAGGTTGTATGTATACTATAGGACTGGTTTAACCACTWATWAGCCCACKGAATCATGTACAACAAATTATTTATATAMATTTTCCTAAATCGATATTGKTATWATAGTATTATATTTAGGAATTGCAGTTAWTTCGTTGACTCTTGTTCTTGAGAAATTCATCTACAGCAAAACAACCACTTTCGAATTATTGGAAACAGATTCGGAAATTAGATTCTCATCTGTAGAGCTGATAATSGTCAAGTTGTCTACCTCAGAACAGTTTGAAGATTTACCTGCTAAAATAGAATGTCCTTTGCTGAACATTTTTTTAGTTAACCCTTTGGCTGACTCAATTGCAGAGATATCATTGGACGTATTTTCAACTGTAATCTTGGTATTCGYCATCGTGGAACTCTTCATTCTAGACACCCACTCATTGATAGTAACGATATGTTCAGAATTAGAGTCAATGTTTTTTATTATTATTTTAGCAGATACCAATTCTTTACCATTTACTAAAAGATCAAAAAACTTCATTCCCAATATATCACCAGATGTGAGATGATCATTACATAACACTAACTTGATYGAACTGACTTTTAAAGCTGATGGATTCAGAATGGTGTCCTCAGACAAGTAACTTTCAAGTTCTTGAGTTTCTTTTTCGTTCKGTTGCAGATTTGCTTTTTCAAGAGTAGATGGGGAGCTCTTCAAATCTTGGTTATTATTAATAAACACACCTTTGTAGTAACTGTAATTTTTCATCTCGTCAAATATTTCTTTCAAGTATTCATTATTATATTGCTTTTGCGATATRGTTAGCATCATTAGATCCTTGTTTGAAAAATTTTGATTATCAAATAATGTTGGTAAGTAATTTGCTGGAAGGGAGTATCTAATTTCAGAGGTAAAAGGAATTTGATTRAAATGACARAARAATTTCATAATGCTCAATGTACTGTTCAGTGAATTGATTTCACGACCAAAAGTGGTTTCTTCATCATGYAACATGGACGCATGTATWACATCCGAAGTTCTATCCGTCAGTTTCTTCAAATTGATAGCATGAACCGGAATTTTGGTATTCTCCAATAATATATCCAACAGAAGTAAATTGTTTGAAATATCAAGAATATCGTTAACAGATAAAATTATTTTGTTTATTCTAACATTTTCAAGATCAATTTTGTTTTCACTGGCCACTGAATGATCCATTTTTAGTTTATTGGAAGCCGAATAATCCTTAGYCTTTTCTTTTTCCATTAACCAAGTTTGGACTTGATCACGATAGCTCTGAGGATGACTGTACATTGTCAAAGGTGTAGTCAAAAAAGTTGTAAATAATGCCATGAATATGAACATCGAATAAGTTTTATGCGATATTATATCGGCTTTCAAACCAGTTTGTAAAACCACAATCTCGACAATACCTTTGCAAGACATCAGYACACCCACCGAAATACTTTCACGCCAATACAAACCATTTAGTTTAGCTGCTATAGCACCACCAAAAATTTTACCAAACATGGCAACTCCAATTAACCCGAAAGCCCAACCCCAGTCCAATCCTTTATTCATTAAACCTAAATCAACATCTAGACCGGCTATGGCAAAATAAACAGGGACAAAAATGATGTTGGTCAAATCTTCAATTCTTGAAGTGAAATTAATGACATAGTTATTTTCTCTAGGAACAATTGCGCCAACCATGAAAGCGCCAAAGATTGGATGAATTCCAATTATATCAGTGAAGAAAGAGGATGCAAAGACCATAAACAAAATCAACGTCATTGCCAGTCTTGAAGGGGAATTAGCATCATCAAATTCATGCAACAAATCCTTCAAAATTTTATGAAGCACTATTCTGACTGGATAACAAAGAAAAAGACACCAGCCCAGTGCTACTAAAACAATGTACAAAGTCACAATGGATTCAGTGGCATTTGCCAATGTGATACTTAATGCCAGCAACACCCACCCGAGTAAATCATTAGTTATTCCTGCTGCCAGAACAACGGTCCCGACCCTATCTTTCACTAATCTTAATTCTGTCAAAATTCTCACCAAAACAGGAAAAGCGGTGATGCACATAGCAACAGCTATGAAAACCATGAAGGTGGTRAACTTGATTTCCGGYAATCCTTCTGCATGTAAACGATAGTCCTTCCAAAGACCCACCGCACAAGCACATCCCAATCCAAAGGGAACCGCCATATTAAAAATACCCACTGTTAGGGCCGTATGAATGTGTTTTTTGATGAACTTGATGTCCACCTCACATCCCACTATGAACATTAGCAAACAAATTCCGATATTAGCCACCAGTGTCAATCCCTGTATAGAATCAGATGGAAACACATATTTTGTGAAGTTGGGAATCCTGCCCAGTACCGTGTGACTTAATATAATGCCTGTCAACACTTCTGATAAAACCCTTGGTTGTTTYAACCGACTTAACGGAATATTGAGCAGCTGAGATACGCAAATGATTACCAATAATTGGAAAAAAAATATTGTGTAYGGAGAGCTGGAGCTATATATYAGCGGGTTCATCCCTGCTATAATACCACTTGTACTTCCAGCCATTTCTAGTCCCCTTATCTGCTTAWAAYTTCCYTATAGACCCCAAATTTCTAAATTTYCRARARRWAATCYGACYGTTTGAGCATGGGCGCCGATATCATCGGACTTTTTTCTCTCTACAAMTACACACTATCATCTTGCTTTTTTATTTCGCTGGTATGTACYCAAACCCCAGCTAGCGTGGCTTACGTTAATGATTTTGACATAAAACGCGTGCTACGTACAGTTTAAATATAGCATGAATGGCTAAGATTGATGTTTTCCAGGTAATCTGCTTCAATATTGGATATTCAGATATATATATTCACGTAATGGCGWATTAATCTGTAGCTATGTYCAAGGTGTCAAGGTSTCGATCTTAGAGGGTAATATTTTGGGTACTTGTCAAACTGGGGGGAGCTTTCTAGATAAACTAGCGGGGCGGGAGAGAGGGAGCAGAAAGTAGCAGCGAGATGATGTTTTTTTTCTGTGATGAATGAAAATTAMCATTACAACATGTGTTCTTTCAATAGTGGTCAGCAGTTTCTTATCATTATTAACATATTGGAGCTACTGAATGTCTACAGTGTTTGATAATACTGCACAGAAGCCAGTTTTGGCGCTGAATTTGTCATTTTCTGTTGAGACATCTGAGGATAATGATAAAAAAACAGAATTACAATCAGTTGATGTTGACACTTCGAAGTTGATATCCTCGTTGATACATAACATAAAGAAAAATAATGATGAAAAAGCATACAATTTTGATGTGCTTGTAATGGATTTGGCATCAATCCGTAGACTGAARTTGTACAACGATTGCTTACCGTTCAATGTCAAGCTCGCAAGTGAAAATCCRAGCATGGTCTTTGAACATACAATCGAGTTCTCAATAATCCATCTGCTGTCCATATACAAGCCCAAGTTGCCTGAAAATATGTYCMAAACCACCATTTTCAAAAATGGAGYCTCATATGTGGTGAGTTTGAYYTTCAAAGTGGAATGTTTGGAAAATGATATATGCCGGACAGACTTTGTTGAATTTTTCAAGCACCTATCTAAGCCTTCTATCAATATTTTGGACGTTTCTAACGGTGTTTCACCACTATCATCGAACATGGCTTCTATATCAGATATAACAAGTTTGACTTCAAGCGTTTCCTTGAACTCTCATAATCAATCTTCACATAATGACAACAATACACAACATTCTAAACAATTGAAAAACCAAAATAAAAGGTTACTGCAAATAAAATCCGGATTGGGTTCACTACAATCGTCAAGGGCATCGAGCAGTTTTYACAAACCCAAGTTTTTYACGTCCTCCTCAAGTCTAGGATCTTCACAGTTGCCAAAAATCGATGATACAGATGGTTTTCTAATTTTACAAATTGAGTCAGCTTCCGATTTACCTCCTTTTAAAAGAAGGACTCATCTTGGATATGACATGGATCCATTTGTTGTTGCTTCTTTTAGTAAACAAATTTTTAAGACATCTGTTTGTCGACACGCATTAAATCCGAACTGGAAGAACCAGTATATTAATGTTAGAGTTAGCAAATACTCTTTTAATTTCAAACTGAAATTTTCCGTTTTTGATTCTGATTATTTCACATACAATGATGACATATGCTATGCATTTATTGAAATTTCTAAATTGATGGATGAATCCGAGTACAATGATAAAGACGCTTGGACTTATAAGAAAATTCCAATGAAGTTTTCAGAATTTGCTAAATCTAAAAATTTCCCAACATTGCAAAATTTTTGTCCTGAATTATCAATCAGATTTAAATATGTTTCGATAATCTCAATGTCATCRTTAAATTATCACTTTAATCCCAGCTTMGAAAAATGTCCTTACTGTAATAAAATAGATAAAAAATTCAAAAACAGCTATCAACACTTATCAATCTGTAAGTTGAATTTATCACCCAATCAATTTATTCATAAGCAGTATACAACATCTAACAATGCTTCTAGGAGATGGTATAGCAAAGTGCTAGCACATATAGCATATGGTAGACTCACAGTTGGAGGAAACAACGCTCATATTTTGGTTCAGGATAGAGACACCGGGTTAGTTTTGGAGGAAAAAATATCGGCATTTGTTAAACTAGGAATTCGTTTATTGTATAAATCAGTSAAGTCAGACAATTCGAGTGAGAAAATAAAGAGGATGCTTAAACGWTTATCCATTAAGCAAGGGGCCAAATATGATAAGCCYGACTCCAGAATGAAAATCTATGGGTTTGTTAAATTTCATGGATTAAGTTTAAGAGAATGTGCCAACACCAATTTACATAGTTACCGAACATTCAATGAATTTTTTTGTAGAAGGTTAAAATCGGATGCAAGACCCATCGAAGGATTGAAAAAGAATAATGATATAATTGTTTCAGTGGCCGATTCAAGATTAGTTGTTTTTGAAAGCATAGACGATGCCACAAAGTTATGGATTAAAGGTCGAGGATTTACAATCAACAAATTACTGGACATTGGCGAAGCYGAGCCAGAGAAAGATTATTCGGTTGCTATTTTCAGGTTAGCACCTCAAGATTATCATAGAGTTCATATACCATTAAATGGAACAATCAAAAAAATTAGAGAAATCAGCGGAAGTTACTACACTGTTAATCCTATGGCAATCAGATCCAAATTGGATGTTTTTGGTGAAAATGTGAGAACTATTGTCACGTTAGAAACTATAGAATATGGGTTAGTTGAGATCATTTTAGTAGGTGCCATGATGGTTGGCAGTATTTTGATCAGTGTCAAGGTTAACGACACTGTAAAAAAAGGACAAGAGCTTGGGTATTTCAAATTTGGTGGAAGCACTGTTGTTATGATTTTTAGAAATTATYCAGAAAATAATCAGGATTCTACTTTTCACAATATCAGATGGGATGGCGATTTAGTTTTCAATTCCAACAAACAGCTAGAAACGCTAGTAAGAGTGGGAATGAGCGTGGGCCATTCCACAACTGCAGCAGAACATGTCCGAAATTTGAAGAAGGAAGTCACAGATTTGGAAAGAAGGGAAGTGATACGAAGAGTTACAGGTGTGGCTATTCACGAGACTACACCTTCTACAATGTCTGTCATGGGAGAGAACTTGAAAGCAAAAATTGGTGAAATGTTTGATGATGTCATGTCACTAACAAGCAGCAAACGAAGTAAAGAAGACGCCAAMGACGACAATCAATATATTTCMGATTGGGAGGTGAACGAACTCACCCAGTTAGATGATGTGGGGGAAGACGACCTGGAAGTTGATATGTTCAGAGACAGCGTTTATGAAGCTATGACAAGTTCAGAGACCGATGATCTGCTCCCAAGCAGCGATCACGTGMCATGATAAATGGAAAAAAAAACATGGCCCRGGTCCATCGTCGTCATCGCAGCTGTGGAGCTGCTAATTTACAAACCAGGAAGGAAAATAGGACAMTTTGTAATTGGTTTATAGTTACTTATTTCATTTGAATTTTCATACGTGGTAGTTATACATATTAATAAGATGGTCAAAGTTAATGTTCTGAATGATAATGAAGCAATTGCTAAGGATTTAGCTACTTTCATTATCAAACAACAAGATGCGGTTTTATCGACCGGTAACGAGTTCAACATCGCCATCAGCGGAGGTTCACTAATCTCCATTTTGGCTAAAGGTTTATTGAACAATGAAAAAATAGAATGGCCTAAATGGAAAATCTACTTCAGTGACGAAAGAATTGTCCCACTACACGACAAAGATTCTAATTATGGAGCATTCCAGACCGAGATTTTAGACAAACTAGCACACCAAGGTGTTGTTGGTCCAACTGTGATTACAATCAATGAAAGTTTAGTTCATGCTACTGATGATAAAACCGATGCTGAGATTGCATCGGTCTACGAGTCAGAAATTCCTCCAAATGGACTGGATTTAGTTCTGTTAGGATGCGGTCCAGACGGCCACACATGCTCGTTATTTCCAAACCACAAGCTTCTTTCTGAAACMAGCAAGCAAGTTTCATATCTGAACGACTCYCCTAAATTACCATTACGTAGAATTACATTGACATTGCCATACTTRGAGAAATGCCATACGTTATGTTTTGTTGCCACGGGAGAGAGCAAAAAAACCGTTCTGAAGGAAATTTTTGAAACCCCAGAACAATCAAAACTTCCTTGTGCTATTGTCAACCAATTGAAGACCGAAGGTGGCATCTGTTGGTTTGTGGATGATGCTGCTGTTGAAGGTATTTCCTTACCYAAATAAGAAAAGCTTATATATTTGCATACGCGGAATATCCACAGCTAGATATTTATTTTTTAGTGTAATTTTTTTTTTCTTTCAAATTTGTATTGATAAARTTGTTGAAATTTGAGTCTTGTGTAAAYCTGGAAATCGTCTAAAGCAGATAATGGCTCAAGGTAAAATTAAGTTGGTTAAAAAGAAAACCGCTCGTGTCACCAAACACCAAAAAAACCCTAAAGCTGCAGCACCAAAGCAATACAAGTCTAAAAACGTATCAAGTAAGGAAAAAGAGGTGATCAAATTAGCCAAATCGCACCAAGCCAAATTAACCGGAAATACCGAGAAATTGATCTCTTCCAGAGTGGGACATCTAGAACTATTAAAGGGAGATAGAAGAAGTCTGGAAAAGGCAGAACGTGAGCGTGAAAGGGCAAAGAAATAGATGATGAACGATGAACATCACACCGTGGTTGAAAAARTTRAWTCCAACACACAACCACCAARGAAAAGAAACCCAATCAAACCAGTAGTAATTGTAAGAGGGTGGTTTTGTGGTGACAACGGGATACCAGAGATTATAAAGATAGGGAAAAATTAGGTATACAAGGTATTTAATCTGTAAATTTTTTAGATATTGAATTTTTACTCAAATTTTGTTTTATTTGATTTTGCAGTTCTTTATTCAAAACTGCATCTTTATTGAACGGTATCGAAGTGATGGGAATGTTAGATGAGTTTTTCAATCTGACCTCTATTACCTTTTGTGGTACGGGAGGGCCATTCATAGATAGTTGACGCAGGGKAAGTAGACAAGAAGTTGAAGTGAAAATCGAGCGCGGTTCTTATGGTTTGTGTTCGAGTGGCTGCTTTTAATTTGAACTCAACGAGCATTCGTTACACCATTTGCACWAGGTTCTTGGTGAAGCAGYTACTCAATTAACACCTAACAGTTGAAGATGAGATTTAACTTAGCACTTGCTGCGGCATCAGTTGCAAGCTTGAGTGTGGCTGTTGTGGAAGGTTACGARAATGCTGCCGTTTTCAATATTGGAAAAGGCCATGGAAGTGAATCCGATACAGATAAAGAAACCATTAAGCAAGATGATTACATTTTGAATTTGTCATTGAAGTTGGGTATTGATCAATTTTATGAAATTGCAGATGATGCCAATCTGAGACAAGTTYTAGGAGAAAGAAACGAAAGAAAAAGTGATGGTCAAATGACGATCATTGTTGAGGGAGTTGAAAATCCCGCCGAGTTTTTCCAAGAGTGGGATATGGAGCCTAAATATGAAGTCGAAATCAATAATAGATTGAAATTGCAAGACTTCATATCTGGAATTCAAGAGAAAATGGAAACTACGAACAAATACAGCGCCAGRTTATCCAGAACTATCAGTCTGTTCATGAATCAAAGTACCGAAGAAAAATTCCAGGCTTTGACAAACTTGTTGAAGGTGTATTTTTACGGTGCTGAAAAGCAGGAGAATGGAGTGCTTGCTCTTCACAAGCAAGATCAACTTGTTRAAGAATTGAGTGAATTTGACCTTTTAATCAATAAACTTTCCAAGGTTGGAGAYATGAAAAATGACGATAAAGTAGTTGTCAGATTCCAATCACTGAGCGGCGGAAAAACCTCCAGCAGATACACCAAGGCCAAGAATGCCATTACCAAGCTTATTATGAACAAGTTAGGCGAATTAGACAGCATGGATTGTCATGTTGTTGTTCTACCACAATACTTCAAGAAAACTACAATTGCCAAGAGAGAAAATGTGAGCCAAACGTCTTCTTGTTACTTGAATGAACTATCTTGTATCGAATCTAGCGATAGTTGTTCYGGTCACGGTRTTTGTGCCAAGGTTGGAGAATGCTGGAAATGTCTATGTTCTGCCACCAAGAATGAGTCCAAGGATCAAACAACYTACTGGACTGGATCATCATGTGAAAAGATAGATTATTCAAGCGAATTCCAAATGTTTTTGTGGACCACCATTATAATCGTTATCATGATTGTTTCTGGTGTTAAACTCCTCAATTCATGTGGCAGCGAAGAGCTACCAGGTGTCTTACTTGCCGCCACTGTGCAAACCAAAAAGAACTGAATAGAAAAACTTTATGTAATTCCGTCTACTGGCCGTCTACAAAAACTTTTTTTATATTAAAACTACTATTTCATGCCAGCTTGCGCACAAGAAAGCAGGTTAAAATGTATGAACCCACCGGTCCTTGAGAAAACGTAGAAAGCGCCACAAGGGCTGGTTTTACCAAAAGACACTAAGAAGATTCAGGGTAATCAGCCCATTAGTCTCACCTAAACTGCATGACACTCCAAACAGCACTCAAATCAACCGTCAAAGTAACACTAGCAGAGGTTTTACCGCACGGATTGTCAAAAGAGCGAACTCAAGAACGGTGTCCAGCACTGGAAAAACCTTGCTCCTTTTATAGAAAACGCGCGTGCTGCATTCCATCAACCGAGGGTTTTTGATCCGATGTCGTRCTTCACCTYACCTACTTGTTCTTGGGCCTTTTCCACAGTGTGCACTGATGAAGATTACTGTGAGATATGCTGACGGAGCCGACGACACTGTCATAAACATTTCCGGCCACGAGATCGCTACTGCGGACTTGCGGGACCGTATTCGTGCTGCCCGTCCAGACCTTGCTAATCAGCCGCTGCGATTGCTTTATAACGGTGCCGTTGTGGGCTCCCAGTTCTCTGCTGTTGCGGGCTCGGAGTCAGTGTTTGTGCATTGTGTGGCGGTGCAGCTAGCGGCCAGCGAGGAGACCCAGCCGCAGCGCTCCACTGCTCCAGCGCTCCGTGGCTTTGATCGGCTGAGGGCGCAGGGGTTCACGGGCGAAGATATTGCCCAGCTACGTGCTGACTTCCCAGGCGGGCCCGACCGAGAAGACCGCTGGCTCGACAGCGGCGCAAACAATCCGTCCGCCGGTGTCAGCGGCGCGGAAGAAAGTATAGGTTCGACCATGCTTGCAGGCGTGTGCGTGGGGTTTTGTTTGGGCGGCGTGGGCGCACTGGGGCTTGTGCTCGGAGTCGGCGGTCGTCATTTTCGGGCGGCGCTTGCGGGCGGCATAGCTGTCAATTTGGCGTTTGGCCTTTTGAAAAGCTGGGGCTGAACTTCACTGCGGCACGCTGCGCGCGGCGCACGCCAGCGGGCTCGGCGGGCGAGACCATCTGTCTCGAGGAGGGGACAGGTGCGCTGCAAAAAGCGCACAGTTATATTCTTGCTCCCATGGGTTGAATCTTTCTTTGCTAGCCCGGATACTTTTCTTTCAACAATGGCGTCCACAAGTTCTGCAGCTACATCTACATCTACATCCGCATCCCCTTCGAAGTCCTTGGACTCATCAGATGCCGCTGCGGATACATTGGAAAACTCTCCAATCAGATACACAGCCTACGCCAATCGTATTAGAACCATTCTGCTTGCTTCGCAACGGTATATCGCATACACTTCGGACATTGGTGAATCATTCCGTCCAGTGGCACACCCAAAACTAGTTGCTTCCGGGTACTTGATTTCATGGGCCTATCTTATCGGAGATGTGTCTCTTGTGACGCACAATTCCTGGAAAAATGGAAATGATGACTGGCCACTTGTCGGATTGAAACGTGCAACTTTTCAATCCATCGCTTCCATGGGGCTTCCTGCACTGACGATCCATTCAACGGTCCGATTCATGGGCCAAGCTCTCAAAAATGTCAAATATACTCCTCTAAGAGTGTGGGGTCCTGTGGCCTGTGGACTAGCTGTGGTGCCTGTACTGCCTTATCTCTTTGATGAACCAGTAGAACGCGCGACAGACGTGTTGTTTGATACGCTGCTACCGAATAAAAAACTAGACTAACATTTGGCAACATACTTGGAGCATCGTTTTTGTGTTACCGAAGCGGCCAACGTGTATTCCACAAGCACTAATATATAATATACATCTATAGCTGAACATGTGGTTTTCCCGCTCTTCAAATAAAGCAACCCCTGTACGGGAATGGAAATATAACGAAAAGCTTCCGATTGTTACTACGCCGTTCGATTCTCCTCTGAAAAAGTTGAATTTGGCGTACGAAGATATACCAGAAAATGAGTCCCATCAGGAAATTTTCAACAAATTACAGGAGCATTTCAAAACGACACTTCTATATCCCATCAAAGAAGGCAACGACAATTCAAAAGACAACTGGAAACCTTTAAACGACCATGAAAAGATGTGGTTGTCCAAGCAGTGCTTCCTAAGATATCTGAGAGCGTGCAATTGGAACCTAGAAGAAACCATCAAAAGGATCACAAACTCCATCGCTTGGAGAAGAGAGTTTGGCATTGCCGGTGGTGAATTTGATACAGTGACAGGCGATTTAGTCAAGGTTGAAAATGAAACAGGCAAGCACCAAATCCTCGGCTTTGATGCCGATAATAGACCATGTCTGCTACTGTTCAATGGTAGACAAAATACCAAAACTTCAAACAGACAAATACAACACCTAATATTCATGCTAGAAAAAACCATAGATTTCATGCCCCAAGGTCAAGACAAACTATGTCTTTGTGTTGACTTCAAAAAATATCCGGAATTCTGTCCCTACGAATCAAATGTTCCAGCCGTTGGTTTGGGTAAGTCAATTTTATACATTCTTCAATACCATTATCCAGAAAGATTAGGAAAAGCATTATTTATCAATATTCCAACCTTAATTAACATTTTCTTGAAGCTTTGCTGGCCTTTTGTCGACCCTTACACAAAACAAAAATGTAAGTTTAATGAACCGTTTGCCGAATACATCGAAAATGACCAATTAGCCCTAAATTACGAGGGAAATGTTAATTTCAATTATGAGCACGATGTTTATTGGGACGATTTGATGCAAAAAGTGGCAAGAAAAAGAGAAATCATGCTAGATAACTATCAAAAACTGGGCTCCCAAATCGGCCTGTCAGAATGGGATTTGAGACAAGGCGTTTAAATAATCATTGAACCGACAAACATTTTTTCTTGTACAAAAAAAAACGTAAATATTTTATATAAACTTTTGTCACTAATTCATTTATTTGATTTAGATCATTTATTTTCTCATTAAAATATATAAGTTTTCTTGTTTCAGTGAAGACAAGTTTCTGTAATTACCCTCCAAACACATCAACAGCCCACCAAATGAACAAAAAACAGAAATCTTCTCATCTTTACCTTCTTCGAATTTATACACAGTACCATGCATAACGTAATCGTAATCATCCATCAATGTTTTTTGTCCACGTTTGAGCGGTCTCCATGATCCATTTTCGGTTCCCGCTCCGTTCATATCTTCATCTTCATCATCGTAATTCAGATTTTTGACCAAGGTGATAGTCAGAGTGTCTTGTGCATTGATTGGAAATAGTTCATTATTTATATCCAAAGTTATTTTGGTTTCTTCACTTGATGTGGAGTTAGCAATAATTCTGCTCACTCTATCATATCTGGCTGAGTCGATGGATTCAACACTGAATATATCATCAAAAAGAATAGAAGACATCTTGATATCTATTTCTTGTAGTGGGTTACACTGGGTGAGTTTATACTGGCTAAACTACAAATATATATATTCATTTTGGCAGTAAAAAAATTCGATTTCTCCCGAATATCATCATTTTTCATTTTCATGTTCTCGGTTTGTTTTGCGTCGATCGTCGCTGACTTCGTCTGGCTTGGCGCTCTGCTGCTATCATATACCCAAGTTGAAGCCAGAAGTCCCTATTTAAAGTGGTAAGCAAAGGGTTACCATGCGTGAGCCTGTGATTAACATTGATGAAGACGATGCTCTTCATGATAATATAAACACAGGGGTTGAACAGTTTGAAATAGATGATTCCGAAACGCCAGCTACATTTAACACTACGGGCGACAATGAAGATTTGGACTTTTATCCTGGTTTGAACTCAGCAAATGGAAGTAGATATCAAAATTTAGTGAATGATTTCACCAAATCGTCCTCATCAATATTTTGGAGAGGTAAAAAGGTTTTCATCAAGTTCAACAAAGAAATATTGGTTGCGGTTATGATGCTTCTCAGTTTGTTCGTTGTTTTGTTCCTGGCTAAAGATGAGGATATAAGTAAACCTCCGACGAAGTCAGGACAGGGATCACACAACCACAACGGAAACACCGTAAATGATGATAACCAACTAATCARATTGAGTTTAGATGATCTTAGAATGGGGACTTACTGGATTCATAACTATGATTTGCAGTTCGTGGATTTTGAGGAACCTGATATGAGCAGTGAAATTGGCGAAAGACAGGCAAACTATGATAATGCCGAAGAAGTCGAAGAAGATGATATTGTGACTGAGAGTGAAAGCATCAAGTCAAAGGATACCAGGGAAACGAAAAGCAAGGGTAAGGAAAAGGAAGAAGAAGCAGAAGATGACGATGATGACGATGATGACGACGATGACGACGATGACGACGATGACGACGATGACGACGACGATGACGACAAAGACAAGAAAAAGAAAGCAGATACTAAAAAAACAAAGAATAGGAAGAAGATGAAAAACAAAGGAAATTCTGGAGATAAAGATGATGGCACCAAAGTCAGTCCTCTGAATACGGATCCAGGTTATTATGTTCATACAGAAAACACAGTTGTATGGCTGAAAAAAGCTTCAGATTCAGAATTYAGCAGAAAAATTATTGATCTTTCAAGTTTGACATTCAATGGTTTATCCCTTACCTGTGAAGTTGTATCATTTACTAAAAATATGGAAAAAATTATAGTCCTCTCTGAGCCAAGAAAGGAATGGAGACACTCCTTTTGGGCCTTTTATTGGATTGTTGATGTAAATACTTTAGAAGTGGAGCCATTGAGATACACAACTGAAAAAACTGTTGATGGTGAAATAAAAAACCCTGTTGAACTGAGTTATGCAGGTTTTTCACCTGATAATAAATTCATTTATTATAACTATATGGACAACTTATACATAAGAGGTATTACCAACGACAAAACCACTCAAATAACTAAAGATGGTGATCCTAAACTGAAAAATATTATCAACGGTAAACCAGATTGGGTGTACGAGGAAGAAGTTTTGGGTTCTGACAGAGCTATATATTGGTCCAAAGATGATTCCAAGTTTGCTTTTATTAAATTTGACGATTCCGCAGTTCCCGTTTACAATTTAGAGATTTTCAATGATGATAAGTATCCTCAAATTTTGGAATTGAAGTACCCTAAACCTGGATACAACAACCCAATTGTTTCATTGTACGTATATCAGACTGGTTCCAATGAATTAATCAAAGTTGAACAGCCTGAAGAATCTGATAAAACTGCACAATCTCTAGGTACTGATTTCATCATTTATCAAACCGCTTGGTTGAATGAAAACGAGTTACTATTCAAAAGAACAGATAGGACTAGTAGGCAAATCCAGGTTTGTGTTTATGATGTTAAAAATAAAAAATCCAGAATCATTAGATCAATTGATACGGACACATATCATGGTTGGTATAAAAAYAGTGGTGATATATTTATTTTACCTGATAATAAAGGTTATATTGACCACGTTGTTCACGAAAATCACGATCACCTGTCTCTATTCAGGGATTCCAATGATGTAGAAGGTGATATAATTACTTCTGGTCAATGGGATGTCATAGGTGGAGTTATTGGATATGATGCGCTGGATCATGCCGTTTATTTTATTGGAACTTCTGGTAATGCTTTACAAAGACAGATATATAAAGTGCTGATTGACGACTCTACATTGGTCGGCATCACCAGCCTAGACGAAATCCACTCTTATTCAATGGAAGTTTCCCACAAAGGTAAATGGGGACTATTGCAGTATCATGGGCCACAATTGCCATTTGAAAAAATYGTCAACTTGAATAAATTGACCCAGGGCTCAGATTATTATGATGAATTGCCCAACCTGAATAATGCAGATGAGATTGCAAATAAGTTATCTCATTATGCTATCCCAAGAAAAGATTATATACCAATGAAGTTAGAGGATAACACTACGATCAATGTTATAGAAGTRAAACCATATAATTTTGACGAAAGAAAAGAATATCCCGTTCTAGTCAGTGTTTATGGAGGTCCTGGTATTCAAAAATTAAGTTGCGACTTTTCCTATGGGTTTGAAGAGGTTGTCTCCTCGTCATTAGATGCCATTGTCCTATATATAGATCCTCGTGCCACAGGTGGTCTAGGTTGGGATTATAGATCTTGGGCTAGAGATAACATTGGATACTATGAGCCTAGAGATATCACTGAAGCAACAATGAGATACGTTGCAAACAAGCCATATATTGACAACGAAAAAATTGCAATTTGGGGCTGGTCTTATGGAGGATTCACCACTTTGAAGACATTGGAATTCGATAAGGGAGAAGTATTTAAATTTGGAATGGCAGTTGCTCCAGTCACCAATTGGTATTTGTATGATTCCATYTACACTGAGAGATATATGGGTAACCCCCACACYACTGAATATTCAGATGCCAAAATTGATCAGTATAAGAATTTTGCTGATGTTCACAGATTTTTGATTATGCATGGTACGGCAGATGATAATGTTCATTACCAAAACACACTACAATTACTGAACCATTTTGATTTGAATGGTGTTGAAAATTATGATGTCCATATATTCCCTGATTCAGATCATTCAATCGCTCACGATAATGCCAACGTGATAGTTTATGATAAATTGTTTAACTGGCTAGGTGAAGCATTTGGTCGTTAGAACATCAATATTGCAAGACTGTATTTTTGTATCATATAAAATAGTTATAAATGTACGCTAAAAACTAAGAAACTATGGTCTCGACTGGTTGACAGTGCCACAACTGTCACACGTTTTGAGTTTCAGATTGTTATCGAACTTGTCTATGGCRGCTTTGACCTGTGAGCCTAAATCATGGCAGTGAAAKGCCTCTTCATGACATATAGACTCACACTTTTTGCAATACCATCTCATTTTGTCCAGCATTGTTTCCGGTCTGTCTTGTTCCAATACTATACCCACAGTATCAGCAAATCTGACAGGAGAATGTGGAACATTTCCCGGCAACAAAAATGTTTCTCCTTCCTTGATTGGAATATCCTTGAATTCACCGTYATCAACCACYTTCAAAAGCATGTCACCTTTATACTGATAAAACCATTCTGGAGTTTGGTTAATATGGTAGTCTGTTCTTTCATTTGGACCCCCGACAATCATCACCGTAAATCCCCCTCTTTGCAGACAAAAGTTGTTCACTGGAGGTTGCAGAATAGACTTATTTTCTTCCACCCATTTTTGGATGTTGATTGGTGCCGAAAGCATACTTGGAGTTTGATACAATACAAGACAYAAATTTCATTTCAAATTTCACCGGACCGATCAACTCAATATACCCTTATATAGCGATAACGTTTACACAGTGGGCCCACCACGCTTTACCTCACAGCGTAATATATACACATTGTGCGCATGCTGCCTAACTAGCCAACTCATGTTAACACCAACACAAACAGATTACGACACTTTTGCCGACACTTTGAATGCTTGWAAACTATAGTAAATAAAAGGGACGTAGAGAATGGCCATAACGATTACTCAACCAASGATTACGTAATCCACACATAATTTTTATTGTGATTGGTAGTACTTGATGAAGTTACAATACTTCCTTTGAAAGAATGATTTGGACATCATTYCAATCTGTCTTTTTAGACAGTTTTCTACAAAGCTACAAATGATATCTGAAACCGGAACAGAATACATTTGCCAGTTACTAAAAATAGGTAGCAAATGCATTGTCCAGAAGAATTATCGCAGAAAGATGCACCACAAAAACTTCCTTGGCAATTTTTTCCGGTAGCGTTTCCTTTGGAGCATGAAAATGACCGATAGCAAATGATATATAGGCTTTCATGACAAAAGTGACACAGCAGAGGCTTCCAGTAGGCAAGTATCGGGGCTCAGCAGTAGATCAGCCAAAACTGCGTTGGATGWGAAATCACCTTCCCATTGTGGAAGGATATTCCGGGAATTGAGYTTCCTCTCTGAGACGAAGAACCCGCACCTTCAGAGTGTAGATAAGATCTGAGTAGCAGTGTCTGCTAGGGAGCAGATAGCAAGGCAGTGGTATATAAATGGAAAGAAATATCATCTAATGACAGAAACAGGAGTTAACATCAAACACAGCAATATCAAGTAGAACCAGAAAAACATCCCATGGCTACCGCAGTTGAAAAAATCACTCCYTCGGCGTCCCCAGAAGATAGCCCAGCAGATAAGCTTTTACCAGGACAACACACACTACCTGCTTCCTGGTGGACTAGTGAGAAAGTTTTGGATTTTGAGAAGAGAGCCGTTTTTGCCAAGTCGTGGTTGTTTTGTTTGCATAAAAACAGATTTGCTAAAGCAGGTGATTATTATGCTTTCAACTTCCTTGGATGGAACTTTTTCATCATCAAAACCAAAGAAGGTGGCTACAAAGCGTTCCACAACATTTGTAGACACAGAGCATATCCTGTTGTTAGAAAGCAAAAAGGTTCTTCCATCATTTTAGGTTGTAAATATCACGGATGGTCGTATGACACCAATGGTTTATTAAAAAAAGCACCACATTTCGAAAACATTGAAGGTTTTGATCCAGCCGCCAACTCTCTATATGAAATCAAAACCCACGTTTCCAGACAAGGTTTGATCTTCATCAATTTTGATAATACTGAAGATTGTGTTCCATTCCAAGAATTTTTTGCTGGCTTAGAAACTGAAATGGACGAATATGACTTTGATGATTACGAATACCACATGTCTTACGAACTTGATGGTCAATTCAATTGGAAAACTTTGATGGATGGTTACCAAGAGTGTTATCATTGCCCAACAGCCCACCCTGGACTAAACCAAGCCTTCAAGATGGAGACATATAAAGTCGTCCCTAAGGGTAACTACTGCAGACACTATGCCAACATTGTTCACGAAGAAATTGCTGTTCCTACCGAAGAAGTCGATCCAGATCAAGAATCTTCATGGTTTGGATTTGGTAAGAAGAAGCAAGAAGTTGAAAAGAAAATTGAAAAGAAAGCAAACCCTGGTGGTGAATTCAATGGGTTATGGTGCTACCTTTTCCCAACCAATGGTGTCAACTGTTACTCTCCAGCCTGGTATTCAATCAGAGTCTTACCAATCACCGCTGGCAGAACCATTTTACAATACGACATCTACACCAAAAAGGGTTCCACTGAAGCTCAAAAGAAGGAGTTTGTCGACTTTTTGCAGCAAGTTGAAATTGAGGACTACGACCTATGTGTAGCAACCCAGAAAAACCTCAATAACGGTGTTTATAAGACTGGTTATCTACATCCATTGAAAGAAAAGGGTGTTCTTCACTATCAAGGGGTTGTCAGGGATATGGTGAAGAAGCACTACGCTATTGAACAAGCTGCAGGTCATATTGTTAATCCAGCCGCCCTAACAACTCACCAAAGTGAAGAAGCCGAAGAGCTTGAAAAACTATGTTCTGGAATAGAATGTATGGGCTCCAATCCAGCTGAACAATCTGGTCTTGAATGGTAAATTTTCTGTTTTAACGTTTATAGTACATTAATATACTGCGTGTATATATTGTTTATGGTTTTATTATTCTGTTTCAAAAAGAAAGGAAAAGAAAAAGACGAAAAATGATACATTATTGTGATGGCATGAATTGCTGTTTGGATAAAAATCAATCCTTGGATTTGAAAAAAAAAAGGTCTATTTTTCCAATGGTTTGATACACACTGCAACCATTCAAAATAGACCCAAAACTTTTCACTTTTTGGTACCCGAGCTTCTGCGTACAACGTCTCCACCCACACAGCCTACACTGCTCCGCGCCATCAATTCCACGGGCCAGCGCGATGCTCGGCACTGCAAGCATAATGAGCGTATAAGCTTCGTACAATATAAAAGAAGTAGAGTCAGAGCTGTGTGAAAAATTCACGCTGCCGTAGCGTTTGCTGGAGCCGAGCGTTAGGGCACATTGAACGGACACACACAGCCGCCACAAAGTAGCCCCACAGAGCACCAATAACGCAAGATGAGACATAATTTACGACCGGATCTGGATCCACTGGTTTCGGACATAGACACGGACTCAGAAAGGTTTTCCAGCACAGACCCAGAACAATTTTCCAGTACAGATTCAATACAGCTGCTGCACAACAATATACCCATGGACGAACACGCAGCAGTGATTACAAAAATGCATTCGCAATGCTCCTCCAGAACAAACAGTATTTATAGACACAACCATTGTATGAACCAAAAGCCGCTGAATGTCAGCAATGCACAGATTTTCGATGACGAGACTAGCGACACGAGTCCGATCTCCATGCCAAGCCATTCAATCTTGGACATTAATGAGATATCCATTGATATAGGCGGGTCTTTGGCTAAACTGGTGTATTTTACAAAGGATCCGGAAACGCAGGGCGTCAAATTGAACTTTTATAAAATAGAAACCGATAAAATCGACCAGTTTATCCAATTCATCAAAGATTTGATCAACACACATTATAAAGAGAGCCAGCAGAATTTGACCATAATCGCCACAGGCGGCGGTGCTCATAAGTATCATGAAAAATTGGAAAAGGATGTGGGGTGCAACGTCCAGAAAGAAGATGAAATGCAGTGTCTAATCATCGGTTTGGATTTCTTCATAACCGGCATACGAGGCGAAGTGTTCAACTATGATGACGTGAATGATAGCTATATAGAATCAAACGACTTGGAAGATGATATCATACAAAGCACAATATATCCATATTTGTTGGTCAATATTGGATCTGGAGTTTCCATGATAAAAGTGACAGGTCCAAATGAAGGAAATTTCGAACGTGTCGGAGGCTCGTCGTTGGGCGGAGGTACCCTATGGGGTCTGTTGTCGATATTGACCGATTGCAACAGCTTCGACGAAATGTTGGAAATGGCATCAAGGGGTAATAACGAAAATGTCGATTTGTTGGTGGGTGACATATATGGAAAATCATACAACAAAATCGGCTTGAAGTCAAACCACATAGCATCTTCAATGGGTAAAGTTTTCAAAGAAGTAATCGACGACCCTGAAAATTCAGATCCACTTCCTAGAGAAGAAAGACTAGATAGATTTGATCAAAAGGACATTGCACGGTCTTTGCTTTATGCGGTATCCTACAATATTGGACAAATATCCTATCTCCAAGCACAGCGCTTCAACCTGAAAAAAATATACTTTGCCGGTTCTTATATAAGAAACCACCAACAAACCATCAGAACGTTGAGTAATGCTATCAAGTTTTGGTCTCAAGGTGAGAAGAAGGCATACTTTTTAAGACACGAAGGGTATCTGGGTGCAATGGGTGCTTTTCTAATGAGAAGAGATGAGCTCTACAATCAGGAGACGTAAAAAATGACGAAATTCTCGCAGTGAATGAATGAATGAATGATGTTCTCTATAGCAACCATCGATTTAGAAAAGAAATTGTCATTTAATGATGTAAAGTTCCTTTATAATGGATATCTGGTTTAATATTTGACTAATCTCTATATTGATTCCCAAAGTTTCACCAATTCAGACATAGTTCGCAACTGTGCTATTTTCCGAGAATCTTGGTCGGTGATGACGTGACTTTCAATATCTTTCAATTCATTTTGTAATTCGAGTTTTTGTCTTTGCAAAGCCTCAATCTGGTTATTCAAGACAATTTCTTCTTCGTCAAGGTGTGACTCGTCAACTTTGAATTTTTTCACATCATTTTCCATTTCTTTGATTTCAAGATCAATCTGATTCAAATTATTCGTCAGTAAATTAAATCCAATCAAATTCTCATCCACAATTTTCTTAGCCCAGGTCACATCATCATCATTTTGACTTTCCTGAGACTCTTCTAGCCCATGTTCTTTGAAAAAGCCACGAAACTCTGCAATTTCTTCTTGAAGGAGACCAATTTCGTGTTCCAAAACAGGTCTTCCCTCGATACACCTTTTTATTTCTGATTGGTGAAGACATTTATTCAACTTTTTCCTCAAATTACGACCTGTTTTTTTCATATCATCAACTTTCTCGTTCAATGACTGAATCTTTATTTCAGCTTCCTCTATATCAAAGTCCAATTTTTCCATTTCACTGTCTGACATTTTTTTCCCCGTCGTTAACAGTCTCAAAAATCTCAGTTTGGCATCCAACTCCAAAAATCTATAGTTTAATCTATTTTCTAATTGGGCAATTAATTCAATATGTTGTTCGAAAATGGTCGGCTCAACCATCTCTTCAGTTATCTGTCTCTCCAATCTGGAATTGACTGGTGTTTGTGGCGTAAGTGAATCATCGTACCCAGTATCATTTCGTTTTTCAGTCGAATTCCCGTTGTTATCTAATATGCCAACAATAAACGTTTGATATTCGTCGTATGATGTTGTAAATGGTAAATTTTCTGTATTCAATGAGCCAAATCCTTGAATTGGTGTCAATGGAGTGCCTGGTGTTGATGGTACTTCCATCCCGGGGGTGCTTCTTGGACGTACTGTATTGTTTACATGCATATTTTGAATTTCCACATGATATGCTTGGATAGATTTTTTTGAGACGCGCTATCTACCACCGGGTACGATAGTAGATGATTGAATTATACCGTTAATGTCCAACATCAGCAAACATGCATGTGTATTGCATGCTTGCATATATAAATATATTTAATATGATCTCTCCCAAACTATAGATCTATTAGTTCATAATATATCAAGAATATTGTTTTAGTCGTAATGTGTAAATCAAAAGATATAGGAGAGGAAAATTCTGAAGAGAGGATATACCTTTTACCATCAGAAGTATCAATACAATTTCCAAACCTGCATATTGGTACAAAATTTGGCCCAGTTATTCTTATTTGCAGATTGAAGCTATTTTGATTCTCTGCAGGAAGCCAAGAATAGTGGTTGAATAACTCAAAGCAGAGCAAATCCATTAGCCAAACTTGAAGTAAAGGTGTTTTTTTGCGTCGATCGACTACATTATTCAGTGACTACAACATAAAATTTTAGACTTATGTATATCGTAACTTCAGCAGTAGACAAATTTAAATGTTCCTGGTATACAATTAAATAGGTGTTTTGATAGGGTTTGGGAATTTTTGCCATAGTTGGAAAGCAGATATGAGCTCAGATATTCTGGACAAGGTGAGAAATTTACTCTCTGGAGTGGAAATCGAGATGGTTTCTCAAGGGGCCGAAGCACTAGTGTTTGTTAGTGAGCAACACCCTTATCTTCCCGAAAACTTGAAGCCAGTAGGCATTGAAGACACATCACGCTACATTTGTAAATACAGACCAAGGAAGCCATATAGACACCCGCAGCTTGATGCACAGCTCACCAAGAGCCGAACTGCGGGGGAAGCCAAGATATTGAACAAGCTGGAAAGTTTGGGTGTAAAAGCTCCCAAATTGCTAGCAGTTGATACTGTCAATGGCATCATTTGGATGGAGTTTTTGGGATTCAAGCTGGAGAATGGCTCCTTTAGCAGTCTGAAAAACTGGCTTTGGCTCTGCGAAAGCAGGGGAGACGAAGATGCCACTAGCGACCGTGTCAAACACATTATGACTAAGGTGGGCGAAAGCATAGCCCAACTTCATATGAATGACATTGTACACGGAGACCTAACTAGCTCTAACATTGTCATAACCAGCACTGTTATTGAGTCTGATTCCAACCAAGTTTCTTTGATTGATTTTGGACTATCCAGTTATTCGGCTCTCCCTGAAGACAAAGCGGTCGATCTTTATGTGCTTGAACGAGCCTTGCTGTCCACACACTCTTCTTACTCCGAAAAATACAATGACTGGTTTCTAGATGGTTATCTAGACGCCCACCAGCGCCACAAAAAAGGTTCCCAATGGAGGGACATTGAACGTCGACTTGCTCTTGTCCGTCTCAGAGGACGTAAACGTAGTCAACTTGGATAGTTTGATATTTTCCCTTTCTTTATAGACGTGTACAGTAACCAAGAGTAGTTTTCATGAAAGAACTTTAACGTTATGTTTCAAACCGTTGCTCTTATTCCTCCACAAATTTTTTGTGGTAGCAAACATTATTGGACTTTACTGCCGCCGCTAGTGAAGGCTTGTTTCGCGCAGGTCTGCCTGGGCCACCTCTTAACACAGAGAGAGCTTAACAAAGAAGCGGCAGTTAACTAAGTTGTACAGGCAACACCAAACAAACTGCAAAATGGACACAATGGAGCCAATTGTGTTGGACCAAGGTACCGGTTTTGTTAAAATAGGACGTGCTGGAACCAACTTCCCGGATCACACGTTTCCTTCGATGGTTGGACGTCCTATTCTACGTTCCGAAGAGAGAGTGGATTTATCCAGCGACATTGAGATAAAGGACATCATGTGTGGTGACGAGGCGGCAGCAGCTAGAAGCATGTTACAGATTTCATATCCTATGGAAAACGGTATAATCAAGAACTGGGAAGATATGGAACATTTGTGGGATTATGCCTTTTACGAACGTATGAAAGTCAACACCCAAGGCCGTAAAGTGTTGCTGACCGAACCACCAATGAATCCATTGAAGAACAGAGAAACAATGTGTGATGTCATGTTTGAAAAGTACCAATTTGGTGGCGTTTATGTTGCCATTCAAGCAGTTTTGGCGTTATATGCTCAAGGTCTATCGTCTGGTGTCGTTGTTGATTCTGGTGATGGTGTAACGCATATTGTTCCAGTTTATGAGTCGGTGGTTTTGAATCACCAAACAAGAAGATTGGATGTCGCTGGTAGGGATGTTACTAGAAATCTAATCAACCTATTATTAAGAAGAGGTTATGCCTTTAACAGAACTGCCGATTTCGATACCGTTAGACAAATCAAGGAACAGCTATGTTATGCATCATACGATTTGGACTTTGATACAAAACTTGCAACAGAAACCACCACACTTGTACGCAATTATGAGCTACCAGATGGCAGAGTCATCAAAATAGGTTCTGAAAGATTTGAGGCTCCAGAGTGTTTATTCCAACCTTCTTTGGTTGACATCGAACAGCCGGGAGTTGGTGAATCTTTGTTCAACACAATTCAATCATGTGATGTCGATATCAGATCAACTTTATACAAATCTATTGTTTTGTCGGGAGGCTCTTCAATGTATCCAGGCTTACCTTCAAGACTGGAAAAAGAACTCAAACAACAATGGTTTACTAAGGTTTTGAAAGGAGACCCTTCCAGATTGGATAAGTTCAAGGTTAGAATTGAAGACCCTCCTAGAAGAAAACACATGGTTTTCATTGGTGGGGCTGTCTTAGCAAATATTATGGCAGACAAAGATCACATGTGGATATCCAAGCAAGAATGGGAAGAACAAGGTCCAAGAATTTTAGAAAAGCTGGGTCCTCGTTAGAAATCTTGCTACTTACTATATAGTGTATCTTTCCGAGTCTTCTCACATATAAAATTTATATCACTGTTTATTATTAACACTTACGACGCAAAAACAAATTCAACTGACATTCAATTCGTACTTTATTATTACACATTAAAATTTTATAAATTATTGTGTAGGTCTATTGTTACCTACACGCTTCCAGACACCATTGATCAACCTATCCAATCTCTCCTGTCCTCTCTTTTCCATTTTGGATTCAACTTCAACTTTACCCAACGCTATATCTTGGAGTTCTGGATGCTTGCCCCCAAACCCAACACAACCCCTAACAACTTCATTTATAACAGCATAATCAACCACCACAGGCTCAATAAAGATGTTATCATTCAACTCAGTACTAGTTATYCTTTTTGTTGGGTCCCTAATCAAACATTTCCGTATCATATCAATTAGATATGGACACACCTTGACGTTGCTATTTTCTGTATTAATCTCTTCAATCTGTTTGCCTTCATTGGATTGTTTCTTCCTTAAATTCACTGCATTCGTTGGGTAGCTAATATTAATAGCAGGGTTTGTTATGGCCAATATTTTAGAAGTACCAGTATACGAAGCATATGGCGTTGTTCCATATGTTAGTTGATATAGTATGCATCCCAGGGACCATATATCAGCAGGTTTTCCAACTTTCCAAATTGATGTACCATTATCAGATTCTGCGCAATCCAATAAAGTTTCAGGTGCCATATAATTGGGTGTGCCCATTTGATACTCTCTGTAGACATTGACAGTGTGACCTTTTATTGAGTTACTTATTCCAAAATCAATCAACTTCAAAACACCAGAAACAAACACAAAATTTGCAGGTTTTAGATCTAAATGAACCACATCTAGTTTGTGTATTTCATTGATACATTTGACCATTTCTTTTGCATGATATCTGATAAACTCTATATCATAAAATTGTTTCATTGACTGCCTAGTTGATAAAACTTTGGCTAGATCCAAATCACCACATTCCATTACAAAAAAGATTTTCTCATTTGTTAATGCATAGTCTAATAGCCTCACCACCCGGGAGCAATGTCTTAGTTTATGCAAAATTTTTATTTCACCTTTTAATTCAGCAACAGTAGATACATCTTGATCTTCTAGTAAAACAATTTTGATTGCCAAATAGTGATGCGGTTTGGATAAAAGCGAGCCCCTGTAAACCTTAGATGAACCACCTCTACCTATTTGTTCATAGAGCTTATAAGAATGTTTATGGATTTCCAATATGTTATCACCTTCTTGAGTTTGATTATCATCGGAGTGCAATGCATGTCCTTTTTGGCCTTCCAGTTTGGAGTACAAAAGTTTTTGCTCATCAATAACTTTTTGCTTTTCCATTAGTTCTGTTTTGTATTTGGCGATTTCTTTTTTTAACGAAAATATCTCCTTCTTTTTATCCAGCAAAGTGTTGAGATGGTCAATATCATTAGTATTGGTCAAAGGTCGTTTGCCTGCAGAAGTATCGGAATAAGATTCTGATTTCAGAATAGCAGGTAATTCCAAGTCTAAGCTATATTTGTTGGTACTAGCAAATAGATTGGCATCAATGKTATTTTTTCTTTCAACTGGTTGAATTGTTGCCCTTCTACTAATTTCTGGGGAATCAACACTGATGTCTTCTGGCTTTGTTAATGGGGAGTTTTTATTGGAAGAATTTTTTTTAACAGGTGTCTGATGCAAATTGATAGTGTCCACCAATGTTGAACCTTCAATTTTCCGTTTTGACACWGGCGAGTATTTCTTTGGWGTGAAATTCTGAACTCTTTTCTTTTCCGTTGAYAATGTCTCCAAGTTATKAGAATTAAAACARTTGCTAATATTTTCTTTGTTATCAAATATYATTGGAGTATTATTATTATGGGATTTTAATCTTCTGTTCAATTGAAAATTTCCYCTTGAAGATRCTAAGTTTCCRGCCGAAGAGGAAGGTGTTGGTATTTTTGTTTTCATTTTATCAAAAATGTTATTGCTCATGTTTATGTTACTATTCRAATTTTCCTCAATGCTTTTAATTTTAGAAGATATTTTCTCTGGGAGATCTGGATAATTAATATAGGATTTAGGATTGAGTGTATTGTTTAAAACTTCCAAATTATTAGTGCTAGTRCCATCCATTGATTTTCTGGAAGTTTGAAATTCGCCCTCTGTTGTCAGTCGTCGAGGAGCCCCAAGACCTAATTTGGTCATGAACTTMGAGTGTCTGGAGTTATTCAGTGTGGAGTTAGCAGTGTTTGGTTGGGTTGTTTGGTTCGTTTGGTATGTCTGGTTGGTTTTTGTGATATTAGTAGTCTGTGTRTTTGAATTTGCCTTGGAAGTGGCTGTAGTGTCATGAAACATTGTGGTTGTATTCATTAAGGTTGCGGTATTATGTTTAGAGGATATATTYCTCTCTACTTTATCATCAAGWATACTCAAGGCGTAAGGAGACAAAGAGGGTGGACACAGGCTGGGATCCATGTCATCCAATTCGTATCGTTTGGACAAATTATTGTTAATCTTTGTTGCCGAGGACGACAAAACTGCATTCTTGTCCATATGGCGGCTGTTGGGTCAAAATAGATCACCAAAAGAACAACCACTTTCAAACCACTGTTTACAGGTCTGAAACATAATACACGGTGCGGTAAACAAAAGAAAAAAAAGGATCTTTGATATTGCACAAGCGGAAGCGAGGGTAGGAAATTTCCAACTGCTGGGGAGGGGGGAGCAGAGAAGTATGCATGCATCTAATGCCAAACTGTTTTACTACAAAWGATTATAAGATGGATAAATGAAAAATAGAAATGCTGTAATCGTTTATATGAGAGATGTGTTATTTCAAATTAATTTGGTAATGATGAGAGACTCATGRATGAAGTGAAAACAATATAGTGGAATTCAACTGACAACTTCTAGGTAGTTRCTWGGACACATACCGATTTCACCCTTTTTATTTTTCCCTTGCCACCAATTGCCGTCTGTATTTTTGACACGGAATATTTCACCCTTTTGAAAAGATAGTTCGTTTACATCGTCAGGGCTTGCAGTGTAGCCGTACAAACCACGCACCAAAATAGGGTAGTCTTCTAGATAAGCCGATGCTGAGGAGATGCCGGTAAAGTTTGTTCCTTCAGGCATGGCAAAAGTATTTACTTCGTTTGGACTGGAATAGAGATTGGAGTTTGGATTGGTGTTTGTGTTTGTGTTTGATTTTGAACTTGGTAACGTGTTAGGGTCGAACTGCGACGTTAGCATTGGATTACTAGCTCTATATGCGGAGTCTTCGTATTCCGACCTAGCTAAATGGCTGTTTGTTGGGTTTTCGAATCCTGCCAATTCATGTGCCTGTTCCATGTTGCTGTACACATCGTCATTGTTCATCATAGTGTTTCTCTTGGTTGCATCTTTAGTGTTGAGATTTCTTCTGCTGTTTGATGCGTCATTGTGGTTGTAATATGAATATCTATTTTGGCCTGTTGCAAGACTCAGTCTTTTATTGTGAGGTTGTGCCAATGGATGTCCCAACTTTGTCACCACGTTTTTCACYAATGGGGCATGCGGACTTGATCCAAGATAAAAGAGCCACAGGAAGTTTATGATGCTTAATAGAATGAACCCTGTGCTGGCTGCCGATGCTGAAGATTCGGAATAATACACCAGATTGTTTACTGAGTTGGACGTGTAGATAAACGCTATTGTCAAGACKGCCAAGAGGAACTCTCTGTAGAGAATGATCATGTTTAAATAATGCAAGACCGGAAGAACCACAATGATCATCAACTCGAAAACGAGACCCCACCATGTGAATTTGGGGAAATATTGTAAAACCTGTGACGCCGCAATCGATCCTGCAAACGCTATGATCCAAAAAATGGCCCACAACGAAATCGTCAACAACATGATAGGGTTAAGTCTCGAGTTCCCCACCCCGCTCTCTTCAGCAGCAGTCGTCTTCCCACTACTAAAGCCTACCATCTCAAATTCTTGGTGTTTGCAGTGTGATAGTTCGATAAATCTCCACCTGTATACATTTCAAGACGTGCACTGCAATTGAAAAAAAAAACAAACATCACCGCCAACTGTGGTAACGGACGCGTCTCCGCGCGGATAGCTGGCGGCAAAATCTACGCCACTTTTGAAAACAACATTTTTGCGCCACAATACCATCCTACGCTGATGGGGTTTTCGTATTCCGCTTACCATTGAGGCAACAATATGATACGGCAATACCATAGCGGCAAAGTCTGGAATTGGTGCGCATCTTTCCGCAAGGCGCTTTTTTGCGCCAATTGCCTCTAGGGCTCGGGAGCGCCAAGAAACTAGACACAACATGGGGCTCAAAATGGGAGCATGCCCTATGTGCATGGTGTGTATTTTTGACTCTTTTTGCGCCCTCTGRTCACTTATGATAATATTGAATCGGACTTGACTCCAACCYGAAATTCTATAAATACTCAAGCGGCAGCTGCTTCTAGTGAGTTACATTGTAGTGTTTAAATTGACAAAATACTTGTTAGACTCTGAGCATCAGTTTCTAGGCATCTCCGTTTACTAGTATGGCAATCATCAGCTCGTTTCAAGGCTTGAAGTTGGACACCGACTTTTCGTCCAGCTCGTTCCAAAACATCTCAAAAGAAGAGGTAGTGTCCAACGGCTACCATGCGTCTGTGTTTGAATGCAAGCAAGAACAAATTAACAATGTTATGGACCACCTGGACTCGATGGGCTTGATTCCGGAATCTTTAATCGAATCGGAAACACTCTTTTTCTATAACAATTTAGGCATTGATGACACTTATTTTTCATCCGAATCAGTTTCAAATATTGCTTCGAATATTTTGGCTCTTTATTCCGCCAAGATTGATGCCAAAGTTAACGGTAAAGAATCAAATTCCATCCACTTCAAAAAAATCGCCGAAGACCATGCCGTGTTTTTCGAAACTGGTGACTCCAATTTAATGGAAAAAGAAATCGATGATGAGTTTTTAGATTCCAAATCTTACAGATTGGAATCTTTCAGCTCAACATTATCCAATGGAGAAACCATTAAATGCCATTTCGTTTACAAATGTGATTTTGGACACCACGAATCTCCAACTGCTTCCTCAATTGAATCGATTTCCGATAAAACTTTTGCTAACATTGCAAGCCCCCACACTAAAACTTTATACTCTGAAGTTTTGGATCAATTGAATTCTACTGAAGGTCCAGTTGTCAAACATTATGGCCTATCAGAAACTGGCAGCTTGAGAATCATTATTGGTTATAAAAAGGGCTCATCACCACGGTACAACTCTGCATTATCAACCCTAGCTAGCTACTATAATGTCGATTTAAAAAGAAAGTACGTTGAAACATTTTCAAATGGCTGTGTTATCATTTCCATGTATCTCGAAACCACAAACTCAACATTTGATTCCTCATTAACCACTTTACAATTAACCAAAGATGCTTCCTTGTTGTACTGCATTCCCGAAAATAAGTTTTATTCTAACTTTGAATCTGGAAAATGGTCAATTCAAGAGTGTATCTATGCTCATTGTGGTTTGATTTTTGCTACCCATTTTTTAAATAGACTAGGTCCGGAGTTTAAGTCTTTGAAAGAACTATTATTGAATTCTCCAAATGTTGATCCTAAAACAGTTGAATTGATAAGTAAAATTAAGGAAAGATTTACTTCAGAAACTTACTCGGAATCATTTATTATGGAGGCCTTCAATTCCAATCACAGAATTATCCAGCAATTGTACAAGAATTTTGTTGACTCTCATTACGTTTCTGCTTCTCCACTGGTAAAAACTTTGTCTTTCCAAAGAACCTCTCAATTTGAAAGTATCGAAGATGCTGACCATTTTAATACCATATTGAATGATGTTGCAAATGAAAACTATCAAACTGTTCTTAAAGTGCTCTATTCATTCAACAATTCAGTTTTGAAAACCAATTTTTTCATCACCTCTAAAACTGCTATTTCCTTCAGATTGGATGCTTCATTCTTACCAAAATCCGAATATCCTAACAAACCTTTTGGTATGTTTTTCATTGTTGGTTCCAATTTCAGAGGTTTCCATATCAGATTTAGAGATGTTGCCAGAGGGGGTATCAGAATTGTTTTGTCAAGATCCGATGATGCATACCTGAAAAACATGAGATCCATGTTTGATGAGAATTACAACTTGGCTTSGACACAACAAAGAAAGAATAAGGATATTCCAGAAGGTGGATCTAAGGGTGTTATTTTGGTTAATCCTGGTGTTGCACAATCCAAACCTAAAGAATGTTTTATCAAATATATTGACTCTATTCTTGATTTATTGATCAAGGACCCAGCAAAGGGTAGTTTTGTTGATTTATATGATGAGCCTGAAATGATCTACATGGGTCCAGATGAGAACACTGCTGGTTTTGTTGATTGGGCCACTTTACATGCTAAGAAAAGAGGTGCCGCTTTTGGATTCCCTTGGAAAGCCTTTTTTACCGGTAAATCTCCAACAATTGGTGGAATTCCTCACGATGAGTATGGTATGACTACTTTATCTGTCAGATCATTTACTGAAGGTGTTTATACCAAACTAGGTATTAATGACTGGTCCAAGATCAACAAGTTGCAAATGGGTGGTGGTGATGGTGATTTAGGCTCAAACGAAATCAAACTATCGGGTGATGAAACCTATGTTGGTATTGTTGATGGGTTCGGTTGCATTGTCGATGAGGATGGTATTAACAAAGAAGAATTGATGAGATTAGCTGAAAATAGATTTGGTAATAATATGTTTGATAAGTCTAAACTGGGTCCAAGAGGTTATATCGTTCTAGTTGATGATAAAGACGTCACTTTACCTAATGGTGAATTGATCCATTCAGGTATTCAATTCAGAAATCAATTTCATTTGAGGCTGCAAGAAATATATCCACCTAATTTCATCAATTTGTGGGTCCCTTGTGGTGGTAGACCAAATTCCATTGATGTTACAACTGTTCATACATTGATTGATTCAAAGACAGGTAAGTCGATAATTCCAATTATTATTGAAGGTGCTAACTTGTTCATCACACAAGCTGCCAAATACATTCTTGAAGATGCTGGCGCAATTGTATTAAAGGATGCATCTGCAAACAAAGGTGGTGTTACTTCTTCGTCATTGGAAGTTTTGGCTGCTCTTTCGTTTGATGATGAAGGTTTCTCTCAAAATATGTGCATGGATCCATCCACTCAAATATTGCCGGAATTTTACAAGGAATACGTTAAAGAGGTCCAATCAATTATTGTYAAGAATGCATCAAACGAATTCAACATGCTTTGGGCATTAAAAGAAGAAACCAAMAAATCTTTTGCTGATTTGTCGGATGAACTTTCTGTTGCCATCAATAAGTTGGGTGACGAGCTTTCCTCTTCTAAAGAACTGTGGGAAGACGACATTGCTTTCCGTAACATCGTTTTAACCGCCGCCTTACCAAAACTGCTATTAGAAAAAATCGGTTTGGAAGTGATTCTGCAAAGAGTTCCTGAAGCTTATCTAAAGGCCATTTTTGCAACTAAACTAGCTTCCGAGTTTGTTTACACCAAAGGTATTGATGCYAACCCAGCTAAATTCTTAGAATTCGTTTCATTACTAAAAAGAAAAGCATAGGTAACTAGTCCGAATAGCTACATAAAATGTGCACATGCATATAAAATCTATATATAAATAATTCTAATGACTYATGAAATATTGCTACTTGAAAGAATTTATTATATTTGTTCTTTCCTTGTGAAATTCTCATCACCAAAACACCCTACATGCTATAATAAGGTTAGTTTGAATCACAAAATAGGGGAAGCAATGGCAGGCAAAAAAAATGAACACTCATATTTCTTATTTGCAGTTCAGTAGCTTTCTAATGTCAGGCAGAAATAGGATGCGGTATTCGCTAGACATTGAATACCAAAAGATGGGTTGAAACGGATGTACAGCGATTGATGCGAATTCACAAAGAGAACCTCTATAGTTTACAACTGGTGATATCATAATAATAAACTTGGAAATCACACCTCCTGATTTGGAAAACTGCGCACACATGAGACTATGTTGAACACTATTTGCGTAAATTCATCTCATTAATCTTTTGTTCATGTAACTTTTTTAGTTCGATTTCAACTCTTCTTTCCGCTTCAGCATCAATCATATTTTGCTCAAATATCTTATCACTCACTGAATCGGCCAGCCAAGCAACCGCTGCAGTGGAGACCCATAAGTATAGTTTTACCTTGAATGAAAGCGCATTATATTTTGCGAACAATGTGGGTTTTGTGGTGACTGGGGGTTGTTTAGAAGGGTTTGTTGCTTGAGAATCCTTTTGAAAGTGGGAAGATATTCTTGGTTTTGGAGGCTGAGGCTGTTTATAGCTCATTGCAATTATTTACACTTCACCGGTGTAGCGGGGGCTGACAGACGAGAGGAGAGGAGAGGAGAGGAGACGAGACAATACAGGAAAGAAAGGACCACGAAATGATATTTTTTCTCATGAATATAGAAAGTTGAGAATTTCATGTCTCAACATGCGAAATTTTGCTTTCATCATTATACCTTCTTGGAAGTCCTTAATCAATGTATGATTTTGCTAATATAGAATACTATGTAGAAAAGTTCATTTCCTGTATACGAAAGCTAGAGATATTGATGTTTATTGTACAAATTTGTCTCTCTCGGACGCATCGATTTCAACTCCAGAGTCTTCTTCAGAGTCGGTATCTCCAATGTCTGTAGCATCCGAAGACTGTTTTGGTCCACTAGATTCAATGATCTGGTTTGTTTTATCGTAACCCGTCAAATTAGAAGATCCCAAATCCATTTCTGACAAGTTTTTCAAATCCAGTAATCTGTTATCAGCATCAAAATTGATGTCTTGATCGTGGCCATGCTCATCATCAGTTTGTATTTCAAACTCATCATTATCATCATCAAATTCGAATCGACTACTTTCATCATCTTCAGGCCTAATAATGTCAAACTCAAAGTCTTCACGACGACGAGCACGTCCTGGCTTCTTGCGTGATTTCCAGATATAGAGAAGAAGCAAAAACCCAGAGAGGCTGAAAAGAGAAAAAAAGCCAACATAGTGCTTCGAAGTATCACTTGACTCATTTACTCCATCACCAATAGAGGCACTAGAGTTATGAGATGATTGCAACGCAGTGGTAGTAATGAGTGGTAAACTTGATAAGGATGAAGATGATGACGAAATCAAAGTAGGAAGTTCTTGTCCACTGGAAAATGATTGCAATGTTTCAAACGATGAAGAGGATACATAGCTAGAAGCTGTTGATGGTGTAACATATTGCGATGACATAGAGAAGCTTGCTGTGGAGTTATCATATGATTCATCCTTCCAACTATAATCCATATTCATATCAAATTTCTCAGCCACATCAGGATCTATCGACTCACCAAACGCACGCATCTGCCAACCTTTGAATTGAATATTATTAGCTTCGTCAACATTTCTGACAACAAGTTTCCAATGTCCATCCAGKGTCTCATCCCAGTGTGCAACTGTGGAAAATGTCCAATTTCTATAACCTAATTGATCTTTATCTTTCTTTCGATGAACACCTAAATTCGACACTATACCGCTTGGTGAAATTAAATCAACCTCCACAGCACCTCTAACATGCGCCTTTATATCAACAGTGACAGTTATCTGTTCAATCTTTTCAAAATTGGATCTCTTAACCATATTCTCAGTAACAATGAAAGAGTCTTCAATTTCACCCGTCTGACCATCTAAAGATTTATCGACTTCTTGGTATGGCATATAAAACCAGGCTTGGGGTTTCAACAGCTTCCAATTATCCTTGGCCATGTTTACCATTTTTTCAGCATCGATTTTACCCCAACCATATTTAGGAGAATATTTTCTGCCTTCAATTGCAGTATCTTGCCAGGAGGGGTCAAACTCATTAACCGGAGCGGCACTCAGTACTGTTAGATATTGGACATCTCTCCAGGTTAAATCTGGGTTAGCTTCTAAGATTAATGCATAGATACCAGCTGCTAGTGGCGCAGCAGCCGATGTACCACCATGCTGTGCTGTGCATTTGTCGTTTATATCTGTAGTGTGAATATGCTCACCCGAGCCAGAAGAATATGTGGAAACCAGCACTGCCGTACACGATTCAGAATATGGCGGATGCAGTCCCTTATAGTCAATGGCACTAACCGTCAAAGAGTATATGCTGTTTGTATAACCATCAAAATTACAACTATCACCATGTGCAGCACCATTTCCACTAGCAAACACATATATAGCTCCCTTTCCATTTCTACCCTCTTGTATACCTTTCATCATTGCTGATCTGATGATTTTGTTTGGTGCATCCATGGCTTTCCCATTATCTGATGGACCCCAAGAACAAGAATAAATATCATTGACGTCTAAACCATAATACATTGCCAGAGCCTCTTCTTCGGAGGATATTTCGGCACTCAAAATCCTTATACCAGAGACTTTCGAATTGTAAGCCACTCCTACACCACAATAGTCGTTACCTTTAGAAGCTGCTATTTCTGCAGCACAACGAGTACCATGGTAGTCACTTGTCAACATTGGAAATGGATTTGGCCGGTTATCGTTATAGTCCCATGATCCCTTTTCACAATAATTATCTTTCAAGTCCTGTGATTGATAATCCAAGCCATCATCAATGATTGCAGTCACCACACCATTACCCGTAATGTTCATTCTCCATACAGGAATGACGTTGACATCATGACCCGGGTTGGATGGGTTGAAAATATGCCATTGCTCTTTAAATGTCGGGTCATTGATTCCAAACTCGGACATGATTGTTTCCTGTTGTTCCACATTGAAATCTTTCTTTCTCTCGCCCAAAGGGCTTACATCTGCAATGGGAACAGGTAATCTTCTCATCAACCTCTTTCTAGGTAACGGGTGTATACCACGCACATCTGCGGACACGATATCCTCAATTAAACGTGTATGGTCTCTTTTCAAAATTGCCGGATTAAAATTTTCCAAGGTTTCCAACTCTTCATTCATAAATAACAACGCATCTTGGTGTTCAACTGGCAAGCTGAACACATGATACTCCTCGAACCCGGGAACGGTGTGGTCATATTTCCAGTCTGGATGCAACGCTACGATATCAGTCAAAGGGTTACTATTGGATAACTGAGATTCCACTATGAAATAGACATTTTTGGAATAATCTTTAGGTGGAAGAGTCATCTTGAAAATGAATTTCCAGTCACGCTATTCTGTGCTTCAAATGTGGCCACAATAACCTTCCAGACCAGAAAAACTCCTGGAAAGGTGGTGCCAGCATCCATGCATGTAATCAATGCCGAGGCACGAAAAAACCAAAATTCACATTTGCAGTTCTATAAATACGTGCGCCTGGCGCTATTCCGGGGTGCCAGACTGGCGGTTTTTATGAACTATTTGGACCATATATACCAGAGGATATATATAATATATATAGAATATAACTGTGTGAGTGTGAGTATGTGTGTGAATGTGAGTATGTGTGTGAATGTGAGTATGTGTGTGAATGTGAGTATGTGTGTGAATGTGTGACTATTATGCCAATGCACCCATTGGGTCGTATGGTGGTAAGACTACTGGTGTCTCATCATCAAGAATAGCAACAGGAACGTCCAAAGCTGCCAACTCATCTTTGGTAACGACAATTTGATAAACGTATTCCTCGAAATATTTTTGGGACATGACGTAGTAACCATCTTGACCGGACTTGCTACCCCAACTATTCTCGACTCTGTATCTGACGGGTTTACCGTTTTCATCAACGTGCACACCGGTGATAAGCATGGCATGTGTCATCAACGAGTGACCATAGATGACTCTGTCTTTTTTAGACATTGAATGGACATCGTAGTTGAGCAACTTGAAATCCCATAAATCAATGTCCATGACACCACGAGTCTTATCCATGAATTTAGGAGTGTCACTACCAAAAAATACCGGCTTGTTGGCTTTGATTCTGTTGACCACAGCTTGCGATAGCTTGTCCATCTCCAGGTTAAGATATCTGACAGCTTCACCATTGTGCACATTACCTAATCTGTCAACCTGAATCATTTTATTGTAGGCGTTTCTTGGATCGTTCAACAAGGAGATGTAATCAACAGTCTTGAATTCTAAAATTTCTTTAGCATATTGGACAGGTGTGGTTTTGATTGATTGGTATTTACCATCCTTATCGTAGAACTGCCACTCGATCTCATCGTTTGGTTTTGGTGGGGTACCAAGAAACATGGTCAATAATCTGTAGATTTCCTTTTGCATGTCTGCTTTCATTTTCTTGACATCTTCACCACCCTCTAAAGCAGTTCTCAATTGCATAGCAAATTCTCTTAGTTTGAAGTTGATCATACCATTCATGGTTCTGGAGGATGTGGTGTTGAAACTATCTGGATAAATTTGATCAGGAACAATACCATATTTGTCGGCAATTTGAGTCATCATGGTGAACTGACCCCCATCCTCAACAGGGTTGGTTAAAAACCATTGAACCAGTCTACTGTCCACAGGCTCCTTGTAAGTGTCAATAATCTGTTCAAGAAAATAGTTGGCTCTTTCAAACTTATCGTAGAAGAAAAGATAGGAGGGAGATAGTTTGATATCCTTGAGGTTGTACTTTTTCATTGCACCAACACGCAACATGTTTGTTGCAGCAAAAAGCCAACATCTACCGCTGGCCTTTTGGTCCATAACCGGAGTGCCCTCAATTTCAATCTTGTTATTAAATACATTGACGTTTTCAATTTCTTTAGCTCTGTTGATCAATGCGGTGTCTGCATTAGCATGTTGCAAAACAGTAGCAGCTAGCTGAGTTTGAATATCTTTGGAAAAATCCAAGTTCCACTCTTCCAGAGATTCAATGTTGATAGACATACTGGTGATACCGTTAGGGGGAAAAAAATGTCACAAATCTTAAGCTACCAATCTATGTCTGTCGAGTCCAAGTAAGTAGTTGGCGATCTTGCTTCCCCAGAATGCGCGCTGAAAGCCGTTTGCACATGAGGCACGAAGCGAGTCACTATCACTGATTGAGTGGGTTCTGATATGAGATATCGCCACCTAAAAACAATGTGGTTAATAGCTTAATGTATATAATTGGAATGCAGATGATATAAATGTATATTGTACTGAAAAATTGGCAAGGAAATGTTTCTAGACTCTATTCTTCAGTATCAACGTAATTGGTAGCARCACTGGCAGATGATTTATTGTTGGCCTCAAGTCTACTTTGCAATAGTTTTTCACGCTCTTTCAACAGCAAGGCTTTCTTTTCCAATTCAGCTGCTCTTCTAGCTAGCTCTGCGGCACTTTGACGCTCCATTTCTTCTAACTTGGCTTGTTTGGAGCGTAATGTTTCTTGTCTCAAAATGTAGGGGACGGTATCGCTAATTTTACGCAACTTAGTAGGATTGATGGATGAATGAGTGTTTGGATATTTCACAAATGAAGAATTGGTGTGATTGCTCAACTGTGGGGAGTTCACTCGAGAAGAAGATGCCGTATATGGTTTATGGATTGATTGTGAATCAAAACTGCTAGGTATGCTACGATCATCCCTTTCTTCGGATTTTGATTGATGTTCATGTTCACTTGTTGCAGAACCCACTTTTCCGACTTCATCACCATCTATGTGAGATTCAGATAGTTGACTAATTCCCGAATCTGCTGCTTCTTCACCTTCGTCATTCTCTTCCTTAATTGACAATGCAGTTAGGTTTTGCGATATATCGCCTTCGGCGACATTGACTGCCTTAGGAATATCAAACTTAGCCATTGACTGGGAGTTGGCAATTTCAGCTAAATTGGACATTGATGGTGGGTCAATCATCGAAGAGGAGGCCCTGATGGTTGGCTCGCTGAAATCATTTTGCAAGTCAACAACAGATGACAATTTTTCAGTTCTATATGATTCATATAAGAAATCATGAGTAATATCCTTGAGCTCATGTAGCTGAGAGCCTAAAATGACATTTTTTAAAACAGGGAAATCAGAAACATTGGAATCCATGATGTCTATCTTACCCCATGGATATGATCTCACTCTAGTTGGAGTGCCATTCAGTGTTTCGGTTTCATTTGAGGTAATGATAGCAAAAGGCTGAAGTTTTGTCAAATATTCTGCTTCTTGAATAATGTCCTCATCGGTTTCTAGCTCATCAACTTGATACTGAAAAATTGGTATTTTATGGTAGTCAATATCAGCTAGAACTGATTTTTTGAACTTTTTCAGCTCAGACTCAGTAAATGAGTCTGCACGAGAAATCACTGGAATGATGTTTACGTACTTTGATAGTTTAAGCATTGACTGAATATCCAGTTCATTTAACCCATGGCCAGTCGGCTGCACAAAATAGATACAAACATGGACTCTGGTGTCTTGAAATCTAGGATTTCTTCTCACTTTTGTTTCTTCAACCAAAACATGGTCAAATTGTTGTTGCAGAAAGTTGCAAATTTCCGTGATACAGATTGAATTATCTATATTATCACCAAACCCAGGTGTGTCGATTATAGTTAACAGTATTTTAGAATTATCATCATCAACAATTTCCACCGAAGTTTCTGTAATTGCAATCCCTGGACTAAGATTAGCAAGATGTGCGTCAAAACGATCGCTCAAATCAACGGCATTCAAAGAGCCAATTCCCGGGTTTGCAAATGTCAYTAGCTTAGTTGTAGACGATGATGTTTTGGAATTTGTGTACCTTCTGGACATGATATTTTCATCGAGCAAGGAGTTGACAAATGCAGTTTTTCCAACTCCGGATGGTCCTACCACCATCATTGTGAAATTAACACCTCTTCGTGGTTCTTTTCTGTAGACAGCCATTGTTATACTCAAAACACCCACCAGTGTCTAAGATGAAGAGAAGGTCAGGTTTACACAACTCTCAGGCTACATTAATTGTTGGCGTTCAAAACAGCATGCCGAATATTGTGAAAATACCAGGCGCGGAAATGAAACCGTTAGCAACGCGAAATAACAAAGCGTATATTACAAAATATAATTTCGAAGTATCTCTAGTATCTGCTTTCTAGCAAAAAGATACTATAGTTTGTTTATAAACAATATATAAGTCAAAAGCTCAACGGAATTAACGATTAGGTAGAAAAAACCAAACTAATAATGCAAATTTAGTTTGCTATTGAAGGAATAAAATTAGTGTTGGATTGAGAAAGATAAAATAAAGTTAGTAAAATAAAGAGAAATAGAATGAAGTGTCATTAATGATAACGGATAGTGTGTAATTAAACTTGACATTGAGTTCAAAGCATGAATTTTTTTTAAAGATATCAGCTTCAAAATAGTTGTAAATCATATCTTAAGAGTAAAGTGGTAAATTAAAGTAAATTTAAGCGTGTTTTATATACATGCATGTATGCAACCATAGAATGCGTCATGAAAATGGATATTGGTTTAAAAATGAATTAGCATTTGGTGTATTCATACCGCTTGGAGTTTGATTGCTTCCTGTGGTATTATTACTAGTGTTGACGATGTTAGCAGAGCCTGCGCCATCATTATTGGTATTAGTGTTGGTGCTCATAAAAAAGCCACTGCTTCCATTGCTTCCAAAGGAATTGGCACGCTGAAACGTATTGATATCAAATGCCATGCTATTGATATTATTAGAATTATTGCTTTTGGTATTGTTCACCGATGAGTTGTTCACATTGAGATTTGGACTCATAGTCATACCCATATGGGACGAAATTGTCGGAGTAGAAGGGGCTGTTAATGAATTAGACATTATTAGGTTATTCATACTCACCATGTTGTTCAAACCCAGATTTATATTTTGGATATTATTGACATTTGGATTGTTTGATGATTCAAGGGTCATTAGATTCGGGTTACTGGGAATGCTGTGCGAAGTATTAGTAGGTGTATTTGCATTCGATACACTAATTCCCCGTCTGTTACTTCTAACGCCCAATGGATTTTTACTGAAACTCAATCTAATACCTCCTTTATTTGAATGAACATTGTTTGGACGCGGCAACGCTGTACCGTATAGTTCAGCTAACGCCTTGGTTGCGTACGCAATATCTTCAAATTCAACAAAGCACATTGGGCCATGACTGTTATTATTTCCACTACCGGATGAGTTACCAGAAGGACCACCTTTAGTCCTGAAAGATAATCTTTTGAAACCCGGCTGGTGTTGGAACAATGATCGTAGTTCAATCTCGCTTGTATCAGGTGGTAGATTCCCAACATACAGTGTATTACAAGGAGGGTTTTGATCGGCAGGATTAACTGGTGGTGGTATTCTTGCTAACAGTGACAAATCTGGAATTGCGCCGGCTGAATTATTTGACTGGTAGTTTGTAGTATTGGCGATTGGTGTGGAGACCGGTGTTGTATGATTGAAAGAAACAGATCTGGTAGTTAAGGGTGTTGCAATGTTTGATACACTACCAGTGTTAGAAGTATAATAGGCCGATTGTGAGTGCTGGCTATGGTGGTGAGGAGGCGGTGGAAGTCCCACGTTTGGAGGAGGGATGTGATGAGGGTGGTGATGAGGAGGTGGGGGATGATGAAGTGGATGATGGTGAGTTGGGAGATGGCTGTGACTGCTTTGTTGGTAGTTCGACAAGGTTTTATTTTGCTGAGCAGGAAATGCATTATTGTAGATAGTAGAATGAGTTGGATTGCTGTTTTGAAAATACCCAGATTCCACGACAGGAGACGTTGGCGATTTCATGTTGAATGGGTCGTTGAACAAGTGACTGGAGGCCGTTGAAGAATGTGACGGACGATGGATAGATGGCAAACGATTCTGAACTTGAGATTGCGGTTGGGGTGATGAATCTTCAGGCTGTTGAGAATTTAATTGTAGTTGGGCTTGCAATTGTGAAATGGATTGGGGTGTTTGAGAATAGGGTGGAGACGGCGATTGCGACTTCGAATCCGGCAATGGATCCAGGTGAGATGAGGCGGAGTTGCTAGTCAGCTCACAGAGCGCCTTAGAATAGGAAAGACCAAATATTGGTTTGTTATTCAACAACAAAAAAACATGGTTGGCAATTTTTTGGTCAGCAAACTTACAGGTAATGCACTTTCTACCCGTATCATGGAAATCGTCATCATCTACAATATTGATGGAGCTAACGTCTTCCAAACAGAGCGAGAAAATGAGACAAGCTTCCCTAGAAGACAGATCTTCTGGAATATTTTTTATTTTCAACACCGTGTMTACATTGGAGTCTGACGACACCGGTGTGTATGGTGCTGAGATGGCAATGCGGTTGAACGAAGAGGACAGCTCTTCTGCTGAGTTATGCAGCGATGTTGTATTTAACGACAGTTCCATTTCCAAATGCTAGAGACGGTGACAAAAATGCAATATATGTGGGTAAACAACTGAAACAAAACAAACAGTATGCAGAAAACACAGACGGCAGATGACAGATGGCAGATGGCAAATGACAGAGGGCAGTGGCAAGCGGAACGTTGTAGGAGCAGGTAATAAAAGGCTACAGACAAGTAGAAACACAACTGCAAACAATTCAATCCAAACTAAAACCAGTTCAGACCCGTGAAAAAGTAGAGGAACTGGATGACGGCTTACGCTTACCTAAACTGTCCAAAACCTCATGCCAAATAGCCAGGCAATAAAATTTGCCGATAATTCGCGCCGTACTTACTACCACCCGTTTTCCGTAACAATAGAGGAGCTTTCCCATTAGAAGAAAAGCTCTATTTTCCAGTAGCGGAAACGCGCGTGGAGTGACAGAGAGCGAGTAAGCTTAGCAACATGTGGAAATACATAAAATGTGAATGAGAGAGGGATAGCAAGTTTTTCAAGACAATTACGGCACAATTGAGAGATACAAGCGCCAATCTCTGGAATATAGTTGCATTTCAAGGGTAGCAGTATGTTGAACAGAACATTGCAGACGGCTCTTGATGTAGTGTTGTTGATTTCATTGTTGTGCATGGTGGTGGTGGCGCCATACACSAAGGTGGAGGAATCATTCAACGTGCAAGCAATCCACGATATCGTGAATATAGGGTTGGACAACGTCAGTAATTTTGACCATGTTTCGTTTCCTGGGGCTGTGAAACGAACATGTCTTGGCGCCTTACTGGTGGGAACCCCGTTGACAGTGGTTTCGCAGACGTTTGAAAAGTTATCCGACAAGTTATTGATGACATTTTCTGCTGTTAATTGGTTTTCCTCTACACCTGCCACGTATGAAGATATGTCGCTAATGTGGAAATACACTAAAATCAATCAGTTGGTGATGGCAAGAGTGATTTTGGTTCTTCTGTCGTATGTATCAATTGTGCGGCTGAGAAGAAGGTTGTCGTTTGCCTGTTCACATTCGACTAAACATATTGGCCTCTGGTTTTCAATGTTCCTATATCCACTGCCACATATTCTATTCTATTCTTCGAGGGTTTTGCCCAACTTCATGTGCTTCCCTCTCACAAATTTTGCGATATCCATGTTTGTTTCAGGAGATATCACACGGGCTATAATGCTTTTGACTTTCACTGGTATTCTATTCAGATTTGAAATTCTGGTTTTCACGGCCATTCTTTCCTTTTTTTCAATGTCTGGCTTTTTAAGAAATGGTTCTCCTTTGTTAACATTCAGAGAATGCGTTGTTTGCGTGGGCATATCTTCCTGCTTTGCTTTGTTTTTACAGTATAGAATTGATTCATATTTTTGGAATGTCAGTTATGCTTTCCCTGAAATTGAATCATTTTTGTTCAATGTTGTTGAAGGAAATTCTTCAGATTGGGGCGTGGAACCCTTTTTGGCTTACTTCACCAACTATATTCCCAAGATTTTTGCTTCTCAATTAGAGTTAGTGCCCATCCTATGCATATTATATCTCTTTATCTCCTTGATTCATATGTATTTGATGCGGATGCGTGCCCAATTTTTAAAATACAATATTGATTCTGTTAACTATGGTGTTGGTACTATAACAATTTTGATATGGAGTTCACTTTTTTTTGTTTTGGTTTTGTCACTGAATGGCCATAAGGAATGGAGATTTTTCACCTATGTTATTCCAATTTTTTGTATAGCTGGTGCATCCACGGTTGAATGGCTACGTTCAAAGACTTACAATAGAGTGTTCAATACATTACTTGTTGCCACAATTGTCTTTTCATACATCTCAAGTTTATCATATGCATTTCTCTTTGGTTTCATTTCAAGCTGGAATTATGGCGGTGGCGAATCTGCCCAAAAATTGAACATGAGATTGGTTAATATTTTTGGCCAAGGAAAAACTATGTTGAAACCAGTTACCGTCCATTGGGATGTAGGTACGTGTATGAATGGTGCATCTCTTTTCACTCAAATTGCTGACAATAAATCTTTAAGAAGTTCATGGATTACGGATCAAGATACAGAACCTAAATTTTGGATCAAGTATGATAAAACTGAAGATGATCTTTCTTTACTATCAATTGTTGATGACTTTGATTACTGGATTCAATACAAGGACGATGAACCTTTGCCGCTGAGTCCTGCTTATGAATGGCTTTTGATTGATATCACCGAAGGTTATGCGGGTATCGATTTTAAGTTTGCCAAGGAAATACTCACAAAACCTCATGACATTTTGTTTCAGTTTATTCATCTTCTTGGATCTGGTGATATATCTTGGTTTAAGAATGTGTTAAACCACGTCATAAAAAAGGAAATCACCGGAAAGATTTGGGAACGTGTCCGAAAGCAAGCTAGTGATTTTTGAAACCTTTTGTTCTTAATTCTTTCCATTTCTTTGTTGTTTGGGTAAACCTAATTATAATGAAGATATATATATATAGAGAGAGAGATATGGAGAGAAACATGAAGAATACTGTTTTGATTTTAAAGGAAAAATAAACAAGAAAAACCGTTAAATATTTTGTATTTACTGAACATTCATGCCCGCAACCCGACGGTATCTAGGACCTCTAATTAATGAACTGATATGCCTACGATTCTTGAAGCTCATAAAACCAGCAATACCCAGGAAGGCAACAAATGGAATGAAAACATAATGGTGTTGTGTTCCTCCCATTCCCGATGGATGGTCATTAAGATATGCTTCCGTTTCAGATTCCTCTTGAGGTTTGGATGAACTGGTTTCTGATTCAACTACTTTTTTTGGTTCAGTATCATCTGATTTTACCGCAGATTCCTTTGGATTCTTAATATTGGCTCCATTTTTTTTCGGATCGACATAAGGGTCAACGTAGGATTTAGTGATAAAAATATCCAACTCGGGTTTATCCATAGAGTTTCTTGGCGAGTTGGCAATTTGTTCAGCAATCTCCATTCCCTCGATAACCTGACCAAACACAACGTGCTTGCCATCCAAATGTGGCTGTGGGTCTAAGCAAATGAAAAACTGACTGCCACCGGTGTTAGGCCCAGCATTAGCAACACTTACCCTACCTTTTACGTCATGGTGTAAAATGAAATTTTCATCCTCTAGACCACTGAAATATGGATTATTTCCCACATCACTTCCTGCATCTGGCTTCGCCCCTCTTTCTCCATATGCACTATGTCCACCCTTACCATCGAAATCACCGGTTTGTATAACGAATCCAGGTATCACTCTATGGAACAATGTGGAATACTTGGCATAGAGTGGAGCCAATAGCTTGAAGTTTTCCACTGTTTTTGGAACCACATTTCCAAACAATGCAATTTTGATGGTTCCAACAGGGAAGCTTGGCCCTGGAACTTCAGCCCTAGGGTCTTGAGGACCTGCTCTTCTGTTAATTTCCAAATGTAAAACATCGGTAATCTCTGGTTCAGATGCAGGCGATTCCTTTCCTGATTCCGGAATCACTGCTGCATTGGCGAAAGAAGCCAACAAATGAAACCAGAAGAGTAAACCAATGAGTTTCAACTGCATGTTATTTGTTTGCGAGCCAAATTCACCTAAGCAGCAAAAGCTGGATCACTTTATCAACTTTATAAAAATTGATTGTGTGTAGACACTCCCTGTCAGTTGGTACGAATGCTCCGTATCGAAGGCTCGCGCCTTACCTGTTCCTAGATTTATTGTCTCTCTGGTATTGCAATTGCTTGCTTTCAGAAAACAGCATCCGTCGTTCCTGCAAGTTTGAAGCTTCTATAAAGTGAAATCAGCAGGCAATGTTACCTCTCTAAAGAGAAGCGATTTTGATATGAGGTATAGAGATGATTTTTCAGTAGAAATCTAAAGGCATTATGTAGTGTTATCTTGGACTTTCAGATATCGAAAAGAAAAAAGTGCACTTCTTTCACTTTGTGACACAGCTAAGTTTGGAAGCATTAGACCGGTTCACCACATAATGCAGTTGCAGTGACCCTATTGATCCAGCCTGCGTTGGCATGTTAGATGATTCAATCTGTGGCATCATAGTTTAGCAGACAGTCTAAAAAGCTTTGAACTGTGGATACTTCGGCTAAATCTTTAGCCCGAGCTGGCAAATCATCAAAATGCCAAAAGAGATAATAAGAAATGTATCTTATATCTTATTACACAACTAAGAGAACAAATATAGATATATTACACTTTTTGTATTTGTGCAATGTACAACAATGGAGCAAAAATTAGTAGTAACAATAAGTCATTTGTGTGTAGAAGAGCACTACGGTAATAAAAACAGATCAGAATCATTAAACATAAATTTATATATATCTGATTTGATCTTCTTTGATAGGTAAAAGGAAACATAAAAAAACAGAGGGGTAAAGCTAAATCATTCTCTGGTTTTCCATGAAGCCTTTTCCTCAGAAGATAGAGCAGACCATTTTGCGGCGATATCTTTCATCAGAAGTTTAGATTCTTCAATACTAGAAGTCTTACCATTACCCAGGTGGTGCTGAACGTATTTGTTATAACCAGTCAGTTTTTTTGGATATTTGGTTTGCCATTCGGCTAGCTTCTTCTTATATTCTTCCTGCAATGGAATAATCAAAGATTGAAGTCTATCCTTTTCAGCCTGGGAAACATGTGTCCAGTCAGATGCCAGACGGCTGACAACTTCAGTAGCTTTAGTTTTGTCATCGTGGTATTGCGAAAACTTTTCTCTGACAAAAAGGTTGTAAGCGCTGAGAGGTTTGGTTGGTTTATCCTTCTCTTTCAAAGCACGAATACCAAGTGGCTTAGGGGCCTTTTTCTTTGGGGCTGCTTTTTTCTTTGGGGCTGCCTTTTTTGTTGGTGCTGCTTTTTTCTTTGGGGCTGCCTTCTTCTTTGAGGCCGCACTAGTCTTGGAGACAGTTTTAGTGGCAACAGCTTCTTTCAATAATGGCGTGACGGCGGAAAAAGATCTCACTTGCCATTGAGCTGTAGAAAAGGCCCTGTGAGTAAACTTTAGAGCGTGGAGTCTTGGAGCAGAAAACAAAGACAACATTGCTGGATGTGGGTTTGTATGTAATGGAAATAAGAAACAAGAGACAGGAAACAAGAAACAAGTCAGACCAGCCTCGGAAGAGTGATGTGAAACAAAAAACAAAAACAAAAACAAACCTATGCGCGGTATCACATTTTGCGGTAGAAATGATATAGTTATTCATGACTTGCGGGTGTATAATACTGTGGCTGTGGTTATTGGGTAATGTTTTATAAACTTGAAATTGGTTGGAAAACCAAGTTTTTGGAATATTGCATGACTCTTCATTTTATAAGAACAAGGTAGACTTGTCATATTTTTTATATTTATTTCTGTTCTCAGCATTTTAGTGTTCAGTAGACCTCGGTGTTCTTATATTGGAGTTGTTTCACGTGATTTGCCAGGTTTTAGATGTTTTTCTCCTTAAAAACTCGTCTTGCTTTTTGAAAAGCAACTAAATTTGTAAAATTTTTCCACAATAAACCGAAAAAGAAATATTCTCTGAAATAATGTCACTATGAATCCTCAACAATAGATGCAATTCCCAACATTGTCAAATAATGATGAGTGATTATTTTATGTGATATATCTGGTATTGTCAGTCATCATATCAATGGGCACTATAATTACCAAAAAATAAGGTTCTAACTAAATATTGTTTTCCTTTCATTTAATACCAACATTCCAAATTTTGTGAAAGAAAAATAGAAAAGAACGCAGCATCCACTGCAAAGGTTTGCTCTCTATTGCTTTGCAAAAATATATGACGGCTCTGAATGGTCAACCGTCTAAAACTTAAAAAATATACTCTTTAAATTCTCCCTATACTCTTTGAACTTACCCCTTCTTTTCCCAGCATCTCATTCCCACAAATCATTCACAAAGAGTATAAAAGAAGATGTGGTATGAAATTGATGCAGTAACCCACGAAATCACTGCGCCGAGCCGCGTTTATGGCGGCTCGGCAYCTATCGGTGCATACCTCGCTTTGTGTGGCTCAATAGCCGAACGTTCCCGACCTGGAAAAAGAGCGATAAGATGTAATGGAAAAGACAGTCGGTAGATAGAATAAAACCTTTTTTTTTCATTCTGTTTCTCGGGGACGTAAACCGGCAAGGGTAGTGCTGGAGGATTGGGATCTACATAGACAAACAAATTTGGAAAAATGACAGTGCTACGGGATTTTTACACTCGCAAGATTGTGCCCAATATGGGTGTGTGTCTTACACTGGTTTCGCAGCTTTTCAACTCGTTCATGATCATGTTTTGCAAACTGCTTATCACGGATCCAGAAAATGAGACACCAATGCATCCTTTACAAATATTGTTTGTTAGAATGGTGATAACGTACTTTTTTTGTGCAATTTATTTCATCTACTACGAAAAAAGCCCCGATTTTCCTTTTGGACCCAGAGGCTACAGACTTTTGTTACTGCTTAGAGCTGCCGGGGGTTTTGTGGGTGTTGGGTGTCAGTATTGGTCCTTGTTATATTTGAATGTTTCGGATACCGTGTGCATTACGTTTTTGGCTCCAACTGTGACGTCTTTCATGGCGTATGTTTTCCTCGGGGAGAGATTCACCAAAGTTGARGCTATTGGTGGTTTTGTGGCCTTCATTGGTGTTATTTTGATAGCCAAACCACATTTTCTTCTCACACTTTTCTCAGGATCTGAATCGGAAGAAACTGGATTAAATCTAAGATTGGTGGGTACCACCTTTGCATTTGTTTCTACGTTTGGGACTGCTGTTGCTATGTGTGCAATTCGTAAAATTGGTTTTAATGCGCATCCACTATTTATGGTGTCRATTTATGCGTTATTTACCGTTGTTGCATCGTTTCTTGGCATCATCCTATTACCAGGTCTRTCCTTTCAAATGCCACATACCGGCAAACAATGGATGCTACTGACCGTCATTGGTGTCACAGGATTTTTCATGCAATATCTTCTAACGGCTGGAATGCAGAGAGAAAAAGCTGCCAGAGCCATTGCAATGACATATACCCAATTGATCTATGCTTCTATTTTTGATTTCACTGTCAATGGAACGCTGCCTCAAGGATGGTCGCTTTTTGGCGAGATTATAATTGTGGCTGCCGTGTTCTCCATTGTGTATTTTAAAGAACCGACAACTGTTGCTGTTTGTGCATCATCTGATTTAGAAAATCCTKTTTCTGCAAACCATTTTGCAGATGATCAAATTGAGCTTGATAATTATAAAGATGACTCGGCCGCACATACTGATGATGCTGCTAGTGATGAATTTAACATCTGATCGGCGAAAGGCTACGTAACACTATTCTATTGTCTTTTAACCTCTTTTTATACTCACACCATATTCATTTTACTTAATCAATTAGTATTTATATATATATATATATATAACTTTAATTGAACTGTTGGAACAATTTGCATACCATATCTGGGGTCTTTTGGGTCCCTGAATTTGGTAGCGAATATGGTTGATCAGTTGAGAGAGCGCATGGAAATCCARACGTTCTCTTTTGCGTGCTGTTGACAGATTCTTCCGGAGTTGTCCTGGGGAAAGATTCTGTTCTTCTTTCTTGGTAGGATTCATTTAGTTTTGGTTTGACGATCATTTGATTTCTTATCTTTCAATTTTCTTTTTTTTGATTTCCAATATCTGACTTTCTGGTAYATTGTCATTGCCACTCTCCAGACRATGGCTGCGGATATCTTAGGACAAACAGCCAAAACATGTCAGACRTTCAATGCAGAACAAAATCAAATGAGAGGGACCARCCTCGTGTCTAAGGTGAAAACAATTCTCCACGTATATCCCTCAAGATGCAAATTGGCTGAGGCTATATTTTCTAGTAATGATGTGTACTCCAGCTCCAACCCTGTTCCCTTTTCAAGATCACTTGTCTGGAAAACGTCGTTGCTAAATATAGACACAGAAAGAATCRACCAAGACTTGAGGCTCAATTTGATACCTTTAAGAAACAGTAGAAAGAAATATAATTTGTTGTGCTCCAAAGTAACCATTCCTTGGCATTTGTTATCAAAGGACTCACCTTATTACGTGTCTTTAAATTCTGGATTGGCTGACATGGATAATATACAACATGATATTTCCAATCTGCGCATCACAGATCGTTCAATAATAARGAAGCATAACTTGGTGACATTGGAAGTTGCAAATGGAGAGGACCCGTTGAATCGTACACAAAATAATCAAGAAATGTCCTCCATTTCRAATGATCGAACTGAGTCGGATTTGGATGTTTTGACTACAATCATTGGAGACGTTGAAAGATTATTCCCAGAACACCCCCAGCTTTTCATTCAAAGTCAGCTGGATAAAATCCAAATTGTTGAAATACTTTTYAGATATTCCAAATGGATTGATGATGTCAGAGAAAGAGAAGGTAAAAAGAAGTTATCATATGTTCAAGGAATGCACGAATTATGTGGCGTTATATATTCTGTTTTGAAAGTTGAACTCATCAAGGACAAACAGGTTAAACCAAAAACTGACGCTCAAAATTCTGAAAAAGACTTGGCAGACTTGAGTAGTGTCTCCAAGRATGATAATYTGAAGTCCACTACTGTGAACAACAATGATGACTTGTCGGAACAAATTGAGGAACTCTTTTCTGCTTCATATTTCACACATGATGTTTTTTCCATGTTTGAAAAGCTATTAGAACCAATCATCGATAAATACTTCACCTCCTCCGGTATTGTGAGAGAGAGTATACTGTTTGATTTGAAACTTCATCATGTTGATTTGGGAACATCYGCTCATCCTGGATTAGCCACCGCTCTCAAGGACGCAAACATTGAATCACAATTGTGGCTCACAAGATGGTTCAGAATGTTATTGACTAGGGAATTAGGTTTGGCATTTTCGGTACGTTTATGGGATGGTCTCATTTCATATAATAGTATGCAGGTATCCTCTAATTGTGACTCCGATGTTTCCATCTTGCTACCTTTTGTTATAATTCTTTTGATTATTCGAATAAGGTCCATGTTACTCAAATCACTTGTTACATGCCTTGATGCATTGAATTTGAATGACAAYATTGAAGAATTTCAGGAGGCACTATCCTTATTACTTCACTATCCGATTAATAATGAATCAATATCAGTGAACCGATATAACAGCCCGGAACCCGAAACTGACACTAATGATGACGGATCCATTATGACTTACCGAAAAACAAAACCAGGTAAAAAGTCAACAAAAAAATTCCACAATAATATTCCCCGGCTACCTTCTGCCTATGCTCTATTTTCAGATGCTGCAAAGATTTGCAACATGTCAGATAGTCAACTGTCCAACATTGGACCATCAATTATTCAAAAGTACGCATCAGGAGATGTGTATCAATCTTTGATTGAGCTAGAAAAAATTCAAAAGAAGCAATCAAATACATCGCCGTTCATAAATACTGTTTTGAAAACACTCAGTGTCAGTACGCCCAACAACTCAGTGTTTGAAAATGCCAATGAATCTGACAAACAAAAACATCTCGTTGACTCCAACAGAAGTAGACTAGAAATGAGACTTCAGCAGAAGGTAAAGGATCGATTGAGGAGTCGCTCTACAGAGTCCAGTTCTTAGGTAATATTTATAAAAACTATAGTTTACAGATTATGAAGTTATTCATTAGTGGAAGTTTGTTCAAATGCAGCTTCATTTAGCAGATTTTGATAATTTATCAATTTTTTCTTGAAGTTTCTTCTCACTTTCCGCAATCCARCTTAATGATTCCATATGATTATTCAATAATGCCAGTATATCACTCAAGGTGTTCTCTCCGGATGAACCCGAAGAAATTGGAATTGATTCATTAAAGCTATCGCTGACTTGGTTAACTTCAGAAACTAAAGAGGCAAAGTTGTTTTCAAGTGAGTCAAGTTTATCATCCAGTAGTTCGGCCATTTTGTATGCCTTCTCACGACTTTCATCATTTGTTTCTTTGCTCTTTAAAGCTAAAAAGCCATTAGAGTTTGAAGATGAAGACTTCTCCATTGAGGATAAGAGTTTTTCAGATTGTTTTTCATAGCTTGATATAATACGGTCTAGTTCGTCTTGCTGCTTATCAATATAAGCAAGAGTTTGATCAATGGTTTCTTGTTTTTGTTCACACTCAAGAGTATCATTATAAAGTCTGGATACTCTATCTGATGACTTCACCAACACTTTATCCCAATCTGAAAGTTTTTCAGTATATGATTCAAATGTTTTCGACGATAAAGCAAGTTGATTAGTCCATTTAGTGATCAAGTCATCCATGCTTTTGTTTTCAATGGACAGTTGTTGTGGCTTRAAATCTTCAACCTTAACTGGAGCTTTCTCAATGGATGTTGAAAATCCAACCTTTTTTTCTTCTGGTTTAGTGGCAACGACTGATGTCTCAGTTGATGGTTTGGTGGCACCAAATGAGAATCCGCCTGCTTTGGTATCTTCTTTTTTGTCTTCGGTTTTAGAAACACCAAAAGAAAGGCCACYGGCWGCAGGTTTGTTCTCCTCTGTCTTTGCAGCTCCAAAGGAAAAGCCACTGGCTGCAGGTTTCTTCTCCTCTGTCTTTGCAGCTCCAAATGAAAAGCCACYGGCWGCAGGTTTSTTCTCCTCTGTCTTTGCAGCTCCAAATGAAAAGCCACCGGCAGCAGGTTTGTTCTCCTCTGTCTTTGCAGCTCCAAAAGAAAGGSCACCTGCAGCAGGTTTAGCTTCTTCTGGTTTTAAAGCATTGGGTTTAGCAGTACCAAATCCCAAACTAGTTGCAGACGGTTTTTTCTCTTCAGCTTTTGCTCCACCAAAAGAAAAACTGCCAGGAGTGGTTGGTTTCTGAGCTTCAGTCTTAGGGGCCCCRAAAGAAAAACTGCTGGTAGAAGACTTTTCCGAACTTTTTGAGTCAGTAGCAGCTGYTCCAAAAGATAAWGCAGGTTGGGATGATGCTGGCGTAGAACCCGTAGCTGGTGTTTTAGATCCAAACAATGGTTTCTGWGTCGTGTCAGACGCAGCACCAAAAGAAAATGGARTTGGTTTTGGKGCGGTGTCTTTGGCTGTTGCGGTTGTGGTTGCTGCAGTAGTTGCACTAGTAGCTGTAGTGGTGGGTGTCGAACCAAAYGAAAAGTTTGTTGGTTTGGCTGATGTAGTAGCTGGAGCAGCAGTWGTAGTCGCTGGGGAAGAAGATGCACCTCCAAAAGAAAATGGGGTTGGTTTGGTTGTTGCTGTACTTGGGGTAGCTGTGGATCCAAATGAAAAGGATGGAACAGCCGTTGCAGTGGCAGGAGTCGGAATTGCCCCAGGAGCAGGAGCAGGAGCTGCAGTTGATGTTGTGGCYGAACCACCAAACAAACTACCCGGGGTAGTGGTAGTGGTAGTYGCTGGTTTTGCACCAAAGTTAAAGGAGCTTGTGGTGGCGTTTCCTCCAAAAGCAGGAGCAGTCGACCCGRCGGTTGTTGCCGCTGGTGTTGAGTTGGATGCACCACCAAACAAGGTTGGTTTAGGTGTGGCAGAAGAATTCAAAGAAAATGCTGTATTATTCGTTCCACTCGTTGGCTGAGATCCCCCAAACAATGGCTTTGGGGCACTTGAAGTGGTGTTTCCTAAACCAAAACTTGGTGTGGTTGTAGCTGCAGCTCCGGAACCAGCTGCTGTATTTCCTGCTGTTCCTGACCCGCTTCCAAAAGAAAAACCTGAAGTTCCTGTCGATCCACCAGCAGTTGATCCAAAAGAGAATGGTTTGCTGGCATTGGCGGTGCTGTTACCTGTGTTGTTATTATTTGCCGCCCCAAACGGAGAATTGTTGGTGGCGCTACCAAAGTTGAAAGCTAAAAAAACAAGTTAGTATTTGCTAGTTTCAAGTCAAAAATAAAAATACCCTCCATCTCATCCCTGATTACTTACACATCTGCACACCTTCTGTAWTTATATAAGAAACAATCTGTGGAACCTATCAAATCATTCTTTCAACTACTTGACCTGTAACAGCTAAAAGGAAGGCGCGATGTCAAGATTTTCGAGTCTAAACAAAAATTTTCCTACATTATTGGCTTTAACAATTGCTCTGCTCTGTCTCGTTCTTACTTAAATTCACACTTRAGTAATTTGTTGTTTCTGAAACATYACTTGTCCGCCTTCTTTGACATGTGTCTACCGTATATGTATAAAAATACTTCAACTGGCCTARCAACCACAAAATATGCTTAAAGTAAAGAGATTCTTCTCAGCCTTGGAACCTTCGAGCTTGTTATGAATATAGTCTTCCGTTGAATTTAGACGATCACCTGGTTTTCAGTTTTGTGTATTAGTCTTGTACTATGTCYGTTCTGCTGTTCAAAAACCTTTCTATCTAATGTTTTACCGAGACGTCTTGCAAAACTATRATTTTACCTGTCTATGCACACGTCGCTCTGCTACCAAAAGCATTTTTATAACTGCATACCATTACATCCAGATATGCAAATATTCATAAAACATRATCTAATCAAAACTAAATAGCTAGTTATTCGCAAACTGTAGCTGAAATTTGCATCTTTTCCWTTTYTGTWCGGGTCATTATTCAATGGATCTACACCCATACATCTCCRTTTCCAAGTTCGCTACGCACACAGCCTTGGAWTATATTTTCTGCATTTTTGGAGTTTATTTGGTKTTTGAAMAAGTCATCTTTACGTCGGGCAGAAAACAGAAACTTTAGAACCAACAGTTRCAGAATATAATTGAGTAACGGCATATAAGGTGCTAGCGTGCCTTTTTACTGGTTTTTCTTTGTGTTTTTCTTTTCTTTGTTGGTAGACAGTTCAACAAATGCACAGCATCGATGAGATAGCAACAACAACACYCACAGGCTCCAGCACAGCCTTTGTTCAGAAACAGGATGCATCAGCCAAAAGATATGGGTATCTGACATCAACAAATTTGCTTTTCAAAGAGCAGATGCCTCCTGAATATAGATACCCGTCTTTGATCAATACGAATTACTCCGATTTGAGAGGCCTAAATTCGATCAACAATGAGGAGCAGATTCCAGGAATCGATTTCAGAAATGCCTTCGAAAAATTTGATATTRATTTGAAACAGGAAAAAGCACTGGTTACTCAACGTRATGAAATCAGTAAAGCCAAAARAAATTACTTTATTCTCATTGGRAATGCAGATCACCGAAGAACCTATTCCGAAACCGAAATGGATAAGTATGATGGCTTTTCTGGTCGTAGRAAATCCGTCTCGACGAATCAASATACTATCATCTCCCCCAAATATAATTCAATAAAACCCCCGGGAAAACATGATACCTACATAGGCATAGTGGATGAGTATATTCCCAACCTTGGAGAGTTCAACCTTGTTAAATATGGTATCGATGAAAATGTCATTGATGACGTATCCGAAGACGATGAACAAGTTCAAAACGTTACATCTGTTGATGTAACAAACCGTTCAAAAGTCCAATCTTSTGGKACAAAACCAATAGATATTGTCCCCAAAGTTCAATCTTATGAAAATTTTGAAGTTTCGGATGAATCATTCAAAGTGGCTGGCTCTCCTGAAAGAATCGGCGATCGTTCTTTTCTTTCAAGCTTTCCAAAACATTATGTGTCCTTGTCTTTCAGTGACCGAAATAAGATATTGAATGAAATTTTGCCAGCAGATTTGAAAAATGACATGAACTACAAAAATCATCTCTCCAAAATTCTTCGTAGAAACTCCTCATCYTTATCGATCCCAAGATCAAACTCGGCATTATTCAATAGACCTCCACCACCGAAAAAGATTGAGCCTAACTCAAATGAAATGGGATCGATTCTCTTGGAATCATGGAAAGTAGGAAGGGTTGTCAATAGAGGTGCATTCGGTACCATCAGAGAATGTTTCAATGTTGAGGACTACAAAGCAGTCAAAGCAGTTAAAATTATTGCAATTRATAGATCACACGCCATATTGAAGAAATTTCAAAGTGAAATTATTATGTGGTCAACATTTGACCATAAAAACATTGTACCATTGGATGATATCAAAATAACCGTTGATAACATATTTTTGGTAATGCCACTGTATGATCAAGCTTCTTTGTTCGATAAGGTCAAATCCTGGGAATTTTATCAAGTCCCAGTTTCTGAAAGAATTTTAGAAACATTTGAATTTGTGAGAGATATAATTGACTCCATTGAATATTTACATTCCAAGGGTATACATCATGGTGATATCAAATTGGAAAACTTTCTGGTAGATCAGAATCATTTGAAATTATGTGATTTYGGAATGACTAACTATGATTTGAACTTTGTGGATAAAAAAGAAATTTACGATTCTTGTGAAAAGATCACTAACGAGTTGAAAGCAGCATTGACGCTGCTTGATTTGCWGTCCTCCCCAGCCGTATCCACCGATAATGAAGTCAAGCAGCATGATGATAATATTGGATCTTTGGCTTATGCAGCTCCTGAATTGTTACAGCCATGTCCATCGCAGTTAGGCAGAGAAGCAGATATTTGGGCGCTGGGAATTATGTTGTATGCTTTAGTTTTRTTGAAATTACCATTCTATCATACKTTTGAACCTAGACTTAAATTGATGATTTTGGAAGGTCAATGGAAGACTGACCACTGGATATYCACAATTGAATCATCTCCAGAACTACGATGGTTAGACACAATTGTAAAAGGTTGCATTGTTTCTCGGGATGAAAGACTGACTATTAAAGATATTGAAAAAATTATAAAAGACGTAAAAATCCAAAATATGGATATCGAAGAATGAATAAATGAAACCTATGACTAATAATGAATTTGTAATTGTATAGCTTTTTTGTGTAATCCTATTAAAATATAAAATTTGAATCAAAAATAAAAAAAAAGAGCTKTGGTGCTAAAGGGCCAAATCCCCCATTTCTGTGTGAGAAGTCAAATCACTTTCAGACAATAAACGGATATGTGGCATTTTTTCAACATCAATTGTGTGGCAGCTTTTATATTTTTCCTCATCTCGGGAGATAAGCTCATCTATTTCTTCATCTGTTAATTGATTGGATTTCCAGGTAGCTAAAGCTTTAGAAGGATCAATATTATCTGCCAACATTAAGTTCTGCCTTTTGGAACCATAAAAGCTCAAAAGAGAATCTAATGATGATTTTTTCTGAGATTTGTTGATCTTGGTATTGCCACTAAAATCCCCCATTTCTATCACAATACCCTCCAATACCCTTTTTTTTATCACTCTTTTCCATATTGCTTCTTCGATTGTGGAATATGTTGCAAGTCTATAAACCACGCAAGGTTTTGTTTGTCCGATTCTATGCACACGAGCAATTGCCTGTAAATCGACCATAGGATTCAGATCTGAATCATAAAGAATAACTGTGGTAGCAGCTGTAAGATTAAGCCCCAAATTAGCGGCACGAGTAGAAAGCAAAAAGATTTTGCACTCATCATCATTTATGAACGTGGAGATTGCTTTGTCTCTGTCTTCTTTGGATGAACTACCAGTAATAAGCGCAGTTTTGATGGGAAAAACCACATCGTTATCACTCTCAAAAATTGAAGGATGTTCGGTGAAAAAGTACTCCAATAACTCGAGGGAAGACTTGAACTGGCTGAAGATAAGGATTTTTTCCTTTTCACTTTTCCTCAAAATTGCAGGTATTATTTTTTCAAGTGACTGCAGCTTAGACGTACCGGTGATCATGTCAGAGCTTATTTGAGTTTCATCATTCCATGGAAAAAAATAATGGTAAGGAGAATCACATATTTGTCGCAGTTGCATCAACGGATTGAGTGTTCTTTTCAGTTTCAGTTGAGATTCAAGAAACTCATAATGAGTTTCAAGTTCATCATATTGTTTGCCTCTTTTCCTTTTTTTTTCTCCATCAGGGCTGTTTTTATAATTGTTGAACACATCCAAATACTTCAGCAGTTTTGGATAATTATATTTAATGTAAAGTGGAAAAAATGTGCTAAGCAACACTTGCCGGAAATTTTGATCAGGCACTAGCATATTGGAGTATAATTTGGATTGTAGTGGTGATAAGTGAGAATAAACAATGTACTCTCTTTTTGGTGGTAATGTTAGCACATCTTCCTTCAACCTTCTCAAAATGAACGGCTTAAGAATAGTATGTAAGTTATTGACCAAGGACTTTCGAATCTCCATTGACACTAAAATATTGAATTCACTGTTAGCCTCAGTGTCATCTTCACGCAGTGACTCAAATTCGGAAAAATTGAAATAACTTTGGAATGTAGCAAAATCGTGGAAAATATCAGGAAGTGTGAAATTGAGTAAAGACCATAATTCTGCCAAATTATTTTGAAGAGGTGTACCAGTCAATAAAAGTCTGTTTGACACGTTAAGTGCCTTCAGTTTGGAAAAAAGCAAGCAGTTGGCGTTTTTCAGACGATGACCCTCATCAACGACCAAATATGACCAATTGATATTCTTCAAGTAGCCAAAGTCTATCAATGCCAGTTCATACGATGTGACTACAACGTGAAAACTTTTCAAAGATTTCCGTCTCAATTTTTGTCGATGTTGTTTCTCACCCACATACGGTATGAAAGTTAATGAAGGAGCAAATGTCTCCAATTCCTGGGTCCAATTTGAAACCACACTCAAGGGTGCTACTATCAGGAAAGGACCTGTTATACCCTGTTCCACAAGAAAACACAATAATGACAAAGTTTGCACGGTTTTTCCTAGTCCCATCTCGTCTGCCAGAATACCATTCAATCCATTTTCATACAATGAAATAAGCCAGTTCATTCCTACAATTTGGTGTTCTTTCAAAGTGACATTTCGCATGCTATCTGGTTGTTGGTATGTATTTTTGCCGGATTCACTAGCTATCTGTYCATCTCCATTAGCAACTTTTTGTTTTTTAGAGACTGGACCATCGGCTAATGGTTCATTTTGGCTTGCGGAGCTGTTAACCAGCGTGCTGGATATAATTTGAGAAAACGCCTTGGATTGATCTACTAAGAGTTGTAACTTTTTCAGCTTAGTCTTATCAAATTTCGAGTTTTCCGCCGCTGAAGAGTTGTTTGCATATTCGTTCTGCAATAGCTCTGCTAAACTCTGGTTCTCTTTGTCAACAATATCCTGTGTCATTAATTTGCTAATCTACCCTGGCTTATTCAAACTGCAAACAAAGCATTAGCCATTTCAAAAACACATTTCGTGTCGCAAACGCCGATCGACGCGTTCAGCACTTGCAGACTTGTTGAAGTCTCGAGCAACWGGCGTGCTTCAAAAAGCGAATGTTGTTGAAGGTGAGTTTTTGTTTTCCCTTTCTAACAATCGAGRCACGCACACGAACAGAGAGGAAGATAGACAAAAAAAAGGATGTCCGCAGCTCCAGAAACCCCAAGTGATGCCTTAGAAGGCAATGCCGCTGATTTGTATTCCCAGGCAAATCTTTATTTGGCCAAACAGACCAAGCCTGTGATCATTCCATCTTTTTCAAAATGGTTTAGTTTAAATGAAATTAATGACATTGAGAAAAAGGCGCTACCAGAGTTCTTCAATGACCAATCTAACGTGAAATACAAAAACCCGACTATTTACAAGGCAGTGAGAGATTTYATGGTGAACTGTTATAGATTGAATCCCATTGAATATCTCTCCGTGACAGCAATCAGAAGAAATATTGCAATGGATGTAGCTTCGGTGATGAGAATCTATGGATTTCTCACTAAATGGGGATTGATAAATTATCAAATTGACCCTAAGACGAAAACTTTTACGATGACGCCACAATTCACAGGACACTTTCAAATCACCTTGGATAAACCTTCTGGATTGGCGTTGCAAACCCCTGAATTTGTTCCTAAAGATGGCGAYGAAATAGAAGAAATAGTCCACAATACAGGTAATGCTTCTCCAGATGGTCCAGAAAGCGAGCCTTCATATAAAAGACAAAAGGTCTCCAACAGCGTGACCYCTGATGTCAAACTAAATATGCAATTGAGAAAGAATGTTTACGATTCTGTAGAAGACGCATTTATTCTACAAGACTCAAAGTCAAATAACTCCAAACGCGTTAAAAGAATCTACTGCTCGATTACAGGAAACGACATCACCGAGACGAAATACCATAACCTGAAAACGAAATCAAATATTTCCACCGAATGTTTTGAAAATTCTCARTTTGAAGACTTTTTCAAAAGTTCCGATTATGTGAAGTTGGAAAAATCCAATTTGACAAATGAGTCCAAGCCATGGACTAACAACGAAATCTTGTTGTTATTGGAAGGTATTGAAATGTACAGTGATGATTGGAACTTGATTGCGGGTCATGTGGGATCCAGAGCTAAAGATCAGTGTATTATGAAATTTATCCAACTACCTGTTGAGGATTCATATTTGTTCAAACACATTTCTAAAACATCATATGTTGACTACTTGAAAAAGCTAAGGGGAAACAAAGGATTTGATTTGGCTAATTTGGTTTCTAAATTTGCGAACGGAGGRGAATTGAGCACAACTTCGTCAACCACAACTACCACTACCTCCACAACTAACACACTAAAGATTAACAATGATCAACTYSTGGAAAATATAAATAAACAAGCCAAAGCGGAACTTGAATCACAAGATGCTATTATCTCATCCATTTTAAAGCTTGCATTGCGTAAATTCGAGCTCAAGCTTGATGGATTTATGAATCTCGAGTCCAGAGTGAGTGAACAGCAGAAATTCGTTGAAACAGAAAAGGATGCCATGTTGATGGACAAACTACAAGTCAAGAAGCAGTGCCACAGTGTTCGACAACAACTCATCAAAGCCTCTGAAATTGTTCAAAAAATCAAATCAACACCCAACCCAACTCCTGAAGAGTTGGAATCATCGATTTCCGAAGCTATGGCACTGGTTGATAAGGYCATAGATGATGCCAACTATGATCCAAACAGCTCTTCCTCTTTGACTATTGTCTCCAAGGATGCAACTGCCAATGTCTCCAAGGCAGGTGAGGATGGTGAGGCTACGGGTTCCGCAGATTTGGAACCTGTCAGCATTATCARCCCTCAACTCTATTGCATGTGGAGTGCCTGAGTTGTGCTATAAAAAAATGTAATATTGTATAATTTTAACCTGTAAAACAAGCACTATGTAGAAGCTAAAGCCATAATCAATTGCTTTTACCAGTCAACCAGGAATTCTGCGCCCAGGACACTTTCTGAACACTACTTTGAGCGGGGCGCCGAATTAGGAAGGTTGGAGCGATGCTTGATCGACACTATCAGAAATCAAACCTTTGAAACAGAAAGAGTGTTATATTGCTATTTGGTAGATTTRAAACCACACAGGGTGAAAGAAACGTCAGTAATGTCGCAGGCTAGACCAAAACCTTGGGAAACAGGGGCCGCAACAGAGGYTGATTCAAGAGAAGGTATGGGMGAAACCACAAGTGGTGGTTTGAATACATCRTCTGCACTTCCAACGGTTCCTCCAATCCCATCAACAGGAGCTGGAACTACAAACAGCTCTTCTGCAGTCAACGCAGGCGTTGGAAATGCTCACAGTTATAATTATGGAAATTCATATGGCATGGGTGGTTATGGGTCTGGATATGGCTCCAGTTATGGCTCGAGCTATGGAATGGGGAACTACGGTTCCAGCTATGGACTTGGTGGCTATGGTTCCAGCTATGGCGCWGGTTACGGCGCTGGTTACGGCAGCTCATACGGAATGGGAGCCTATGGGCTAGGAAGCCGATATGGCCGTATGGGCGGCATGGGAATGGGAATGGGAATGGGAATGGGAATGGGATATGGAGCAGGGGCTGGGGTTGGAGCAGATGGTGCATCTCTCAATGGCGTTGCCGATGCAACTGCTAGAACATTTCAAGTGCTTGAAAATGTGGTATATGCCGTTAGTGCTGTTGCTGCTCTACTAGAAAGCACATATTATGCTACGCATAATAGTTTTTTCACTATTCTGGGTGTTGCGGATCAATTAGGACAGATAGGAAACGTTGGAGGAGCTATCAAAGAAACATTAGGAGGTGTCACAGATTCRGTAAAACAAATAGGTTATTCYGACTCCACCGGTAGCTCTTCTGGTCGCAGGGGTCCATTTGGTATACTGCTGTTAATTGCATGGCTGAAAAAAATTATACGAAAAATTTTAGGTCTCTCTACTAACTCTTCRCCTTTAGATGTACAAAAAGGGCTGCTAAATGAATTTGCCACCTGGAAGTCCAATATAACAAACAGTGGTAATAATGCAAGAAACAAAAAAAGTTTGAGCACCAAGCCATTATTAGTATTTTTACTGGCTTTGGTCGGCTTACCRATGGTTCTATCAAAGTTTGTCAGATACATTGAGCAAAAACARCAAACAAARTTGCCTGGTGCTACATCGGGTGGGCAGCATTATCAAACRCCCGAGMAAGAAGGACCAGGCGAGCTGAAAACCAAGGTTGATCCACGTTCTCTCGAGTTTGCAAGGGCAATTTATGATTATATCCCTGAAACTGAAGAAAGTCAAAATGGCGGATGGAAAGAACTCAAACTAGGTCGTGGCGATTTGGTTGCAATTCTTAACAGAATTGATGGATGGTGTCATTGTAGATCAAGAGATGGGCGAGTCGGGCATGTTCCAGGCAACTATTTGGAAGTGATAAAACGTGGTGCAGGCGCAATCACTGCTTCTGCTGCTTCTGCTGCTTCTGCTCCTGCTTCTACTCAGAGCACTAAAGTACCTACCCAATAGCCATATTGGTTTTGCTAAGTGTGAAAATTCAGGTTCATCTTTTTTTTTTTTTTAGTTTAGTATGGAGTATTCTATATAGCTAGCTCTAATATACATGCGTGTTCATAGTACAAAGAATGRGGTATTTTATTTGGGTGTCAACTTGAAATCTCCAACAATGTGATAGACATCTGGAGCAAATGTCTTCACTTTTTCAAGCCAAATGGGGGTGATTTCCCTAGTCTGAGAAAAAGCTGCTAGTTCATCTGTTGTCTCAATCATAAAATCAGCTAGAGCGGACACCCCCACATTTTCATGCACGTGTATCCAGGAATCACGGTCGCCGTATAAATCAATCAATCTACATGCCGAAGACCATGAATCTTTGGAGCTTGGTAAAAGACCAAGATTGATATGACTTATATTGAAAAGTGCGGTTTCAAACTTCGTTGACATTTCCAGAAATCGTTTAATGGAGTTTTCATTGCTCTCAAGAAATATAACGCATCTAGAAGATATAACTCGGTTGATCAAAATGGGTTCATTTTGCTTAACAACATACGCCTCGCCATATCCATTTTTCTTCACTCCCTTCACTAAACCTTGGACTGAGTATGGGTTGATTTCCCAACAAAACACACGTCTTGCTCCCCGTTTCAAATAAGASAGTGTGAAGTATCCAATACCGGCATACATATCAACAATGTCAGTTTCGGGGGTTATATTTTGATATGAATTCAAAATTCTAGCTTTTTCTTTGATATTTCCCCTTGAAAACATGGTATGTAGTGGCATCCAAGTTTGATATATACCGTTTTGAACAGAATGGCACCAAAAATCGGAAAAGTCACCATAAAGAACAGTCAGCTGAACAGGTGTTCGTATCACATTGTTGGACTCTGGTATAGGTTTATTTATTGCCAGGTGTGTCAGTTCTGAAGCTGGAGTGGAATAATACGACAAAATCATTTTCCAAACTGTATTTTTCGTGTTCTCGTCAAGAAAGGCGTCTACTTCCTTCCATTCTGCTGTTTCTAGAAAAGATGCAGGAAAAAGCAGCATTGGAGGGTAAATTGAGTACTTCTTTGGGAGTTGTTTGGCTACACCTAAAGCCTTATCAGCCGAGAATCCCAAAGAGACAAGAAACTTTTTTATTTGAAAACATAAGTCTGCTTTCGAATCTTCACATTGTTTCTTGATTATTTTTTTTTCTGTATATGGAACTCCGTTCAATAATCCACATATTTGTTCCAGTCCATTTTCTTCTGTTTTTTCGAAAATMAWTGGAATATTGACATTACCTTGGGCATCAGTATATATTTTCTGTTTYTTATCCAAAAATCCGTTTTTTTCCAATTCCACTTTGACTCTTTTCACATACGAGCGATCTGTCAACTGCAGWACCGTGGTCTCTTCCATGGARACTTTGCTTTCTAATGGTATAGYCMTCCAAACAATCGTTTCACAAMATTATTCCACAGTGAAACTTTCTTCAAAATTCTYCCGTTGAAAGAATATCCGTCCAGCGAAGACGCAGTTTGCTTAGCGAATCATCCTAACGGTGAAGTTTGTCTTTATATAATATATAGAAGTATAGACTTTCTCAAGTCCTCTAAGCAGATATGTCACTAAACTGTGATGATRAATCGAAAAATCTAGAATAACTCAAAAAATCACTTTTGCTGGTGTTTTTTTTTGGTTGGGATAAGGTGTAAATAAAAGGATAATCTGCTTTTTTATWTTTTTTTCAGCCAAAACAAACAAATTTATTTTGCTATTTGAATGAAATAGATTGAATTCGGATATGTTCGTTAATTTGGGTTTTAAGTCGGGTATTTATAGGTGTCAAAGAAAAAAAAGCAAACAAAAACATTAMATAGAACAAGTTATTTTGGATGGTTAAAACTTTGATCTTTATTCTTTGTTCTTTGCTTTTATTGATGCATATTTTACATTTGTCACATCACAAAAAAAAAAAAGAAAAAAATAGAACATTACTAATAAATTTGAACTTTACAATGCCGATCTTCCTGCTTTTTCATAAAACATTGCAGAAATTGACTGTATCATTACCAACGACTTTTTATTTCTCCCTTCTTCTAAGAGATGCATTTCYTGCTATTATCGTACTGACCATCTTGATAATTACTGATCCAATGTAAGACTTCGCGAAAAAAACTTCTCGGAGTAGGCAAAAAGCCCGACCATGCATACAACACGCCGTTTGTTGTGCAAAATCATGCAGTAGGCGCTGCAGCGCCGATTGCATATTTTGAAGCACTAGGAATTGATAGTGTCAAGGAAATTTTCCCATTTCTGCAATTCTGGCTGGAAACAGAASTTGTCAAGTCAGAAGGTTGATAATGGAAGGAAGAGGCTACGGAATGGCATCATATCCAGACGAACAAATGCAGATGCATCTTCAGATGCAACACATCCAGCAGATACAAATGCAGCAGATGCATCAGATGCAACAGATACAATACATGCAAGCGCAGGCGCAAGCACACGCTCTTGCACAAGCACAGGCACAAGCACAGGCCAGAGAAATCACAAGAGTAGATTCGGAAACATATGCGCAAGCAC
>BCGC01000001.1:2533055-2552109 GCA_001599115.1 Pichia sorboxylosa | reverse complement strand
TATGTCTTGTTGGAAGTAAATTACTGGTGCTTATTGTTGTAAACCCAGTCGTTTAGTCCAAATTTGTTTCTAGCTAATTCAATGGCATAAAACTGGATTCTAACAACAAAAATAGTGTTGTCTTGGTCGTATTCTTTGCTAGCATCGGTTCTAATAAGAGTACCAAAGTTGAAATCTTCAACACTCTTTTCAAATTTGGAAATGAAATTTCTCCACCTTTCTTTAGCCTCCTTWGTTTTCATTTCATCTTCATTTAAAACAGMAAGTTTTTCTTTGTTATTGTATTCAGGAAATTCTGCTAAGAAAGTGATAAGAATCTCTTCATCAAACTTTGTTAATTTCAATTTGGCTGGAGGGATAGCAGAGATTAAATTCCAATATGCACTCATATGGTGCACCGCTTTCACGGCAAACTGCTTTTCGATATCTTCTAAGTTATCTGGATTYTCTGGATCAAAAGTTGAAAGAGACATGGTTGCTTTCTAGTGATGTGATATAGAAAGTAATGAATCTMTGKCACAATTACTGTCACCGTCCTTATATATTTTTTTCCAGGCYAGAAKTGAAAAGTAAAAAATTTAGCGTCGATCGTCCAGAAGCTTCTKTAACAGTCCCGATGAAGTCTGTAAAAACGCATAGCAAGATAACCATCTTAACTGGGCTTGATTTGTMKTTCGTCATTAACAACATATAGATTCAACTACATAGTATACACATGCACATCTAATCAAACACATCTCCTTTAGTCTTCTTCTTGTTGTTCTTGTTTTTTCTGATTCAATTCCTCCTCATTGGAAACAAACTGAACGGAGGTGTGTTTAATGTTAGGGAATTCATTGGATAGTTCTTTTTTCAGGTATTCACTAATAGTACCCATCTTTTCTAAAGTGATTTCACTCTCATATTTAGCGTCAAACTTGGAAACACCCAACTTTACAACAATGTTCAAATTGGTTCCAGAAGGCAAAATGCTCAATTCCTTAATCAATACCTTGCTATCATGTTTCATGAGCGAAACGTTGATTGCGTCTTCTACTTTGGTATATCTGGAGTCATTTGCAGGCAATGCCTTGTCAATCAATTCCTTGAAAGATTGAAACAGACCCGAGATACCCACCTTCATAATCAARGTGGAAACGATCAGACCACCAATTGCGTCAAGCCAATAGATATTTAAAAAGTAWCCCGATGAAATTGTCGTCACAGCAACAATGGACGTTAGAGAATCAACTCTATGGTGCCATGCATTTGCAATCAAAACCTTTGARTTCAATCTTTCACCTACTTTTTTCGTGGCTCTAAATAACCACTCTTTTACTCCGATTGACCCTAATGCCAGCCAAGCGGCATTAATGTTCGCAACCTGATGGGTAACGTCATTCCCGTGTGCATCATGAACRTGCTCAATGGTGGTAGCTTCAACACCATGAGAATGAGAATGAACAGGAACCATTGCCAGTAAATCATGCAAAGTGTTTGGAATGATCGGCGTGATTATTTCGTAAAAAGAGCTCCACCCAATTTGCAAACCAGCATACAACAAAATGAAAGATACCATGAACGAACCAAATGTTTCAATCTTACCRTARCCRTATGGATACAAATTATCGGCTTTTTTATTGGCAAATCTAACTGTGGTTAGTGTTAAGATATCAGAAATCAAATCACCTACGGCATGGACTGCATCGGCTATTAACGATTGTGAATGAAAATAMACACCCCCAATAAATTTTGTGACAGCCATTGAACAATTAACACCAAAACCTATCCAAGTGATTTTCACACCCTCATTGGCTAAATTTTTGGGGTCATACAACTTCAACGTTTCGGCATCTGATGCGTGAGTATGAGAATGGCCATGACTGTGACCAGAGCTATCCATCATTTCACTCAACGGGGAATGAGGGTCAAAGAATTCCTTTATCTTACTCCATCCCGTTTTCTTTTTTGGATTGACGTTAATGGTGAAATCTTCTCCGTTGAAATCCATTTTGTCCATTTCGGGATAATCATCGTGACTGTGGGCATGTTGGTTTGCCCCTGTTTTTCTCTGCGGAATGACTTGATCATTAGGATCTTCAAACTCTTGACCATTCTTCACAACAGTGGTCTTCACTGTTCCCTTTTCGGGGGTGTATTCGTAATAATGATGAACGGATGTTTCGGGGATGTCATCGCCTTGGTGACTATGAGAATGGTCTCCATTGCATGGTGAGCCACCGTGTGAATGGGAGTGCAATGCTGGCGGTAACTGGCTGAATGAYCTAATGGCCCATACAGACTGTCTGCCTATTGATGGCTGAAATTTCCGCACGCTCACTCGACAGGAATGCAGCATTGACCTGGAAAAACACCAACTTCGTTTTCCCCAGACTGGGCGGAACTTCTTATTTTATATGATTCATCGATTCAGCGCACTCCACATTTGCACCCCCGCTAGAAAACTAAAATATTGGTGTGACAGTGCAGCCGGTATTCCTCGGAAGGGAGCGAGCTGGGCACTTAAACGTTTTCGCTGCAAACTGTTATTCCAGAGCGGGGGTRGAAGCCAAAAATAAGGAAATGGCCTCTCTTTTATAGAAGCAAGGAAAAGTCGAGAAGGATGTRGCCTGATTAGGGTTATTCAAGAATAAATAGAGTAATAATTACAGAGGGATGGTGTAAGGCAARAAAATTTGGAGGAATCAATGTTATATAGTTGAAGCATTATATAGGGGGGAGCTTCTTCATAAGCTCTTTAAGAGCAAGATGCAAGTTCCTGTAATCGATAGTACAAGCCAAAACCTTTTGAGCTAGCATTCTGAGTGATTTAGAATCTTTAAGTAGAATCTTGATCTTTTCATGTYTCAATCCGGCCGGATTTACATGTGTTTCTACCTGGATTATTCCATCGCTAACAAGTGAGTGGTAAAAACTCCAAAATTTGACTACAACATCAAGGAAACTGATTTCGTATTCCTCCAAAATTGAACATTTATTCATCATTTTATAACAAAAGTCGAGYAAGTTTTCGTAGGAAAACTTGTTGGCTATGATATTTTTGTAATAGTTCTTGGTTGTGACAAAAGTCTCCTTACGATCACAAAATGGACATACGTAGGCAGCATCAGATGCTCCGTTTTCAACATATCCAATGCAGTTGAAATGAAACCACTCTTTGCAACCTTCACATTCAACCATATTCCCCTCATACATCTGCCGACAAACACAATATCTCTCATCTGTGGAGGTTAAAATATCTTGATTATATGACCCCAAGTATTTAAGGCAGTCTATCGTCGTCAAGGAACTGAATTTGTATTCATCTTTACCATATACTAATAGCTCAAAATACTGACTAGTTATTTCATCATCAATTTCATTGGGACCATTCAAAAACTGATCAACAAATAGATTGTACTCTTCTTCTAGYCCTCTAAACTTGTATAATTTAGCAGCATTGATCCGAATAAATTCTGGAAATATCCTTTGTCGAATAAGTTTGCTGATACTCTTATATTTTTCTACTTTATTATCAAAACCCAAGGTCTTGTCGTTCAATATCTGTTGTTTTTTATTCATCAACTCAATGATTGGAAACACAGAGTTCTCAATGGATGCATATTCACTAATCAAAACATCAGTAAAACCCTTAATTTCATCGAGAGGCAACCCCGCACATTGGCCATTCAGTTCTTTGATTTCATGTATACAGACTTTGCCACTAGGGTTGTTTTTAATCTTCTGATATTGCAAAGCCAGCTTTTTCCCTTTCTCAACTTTACTTCTTGTCTCACTAAACACGGCAAGCTCCTTTGGRTCGTCAAATTCAAGGCCTATTCCCTCTTGGTACAAATTTTCTAAATCTTCCATTGATTGAAAGTCTTGGGTAGTTTTTTCAATCCATGCACACTTTTTATGGATTTTATTCAAAATTCTATGGCATTCAAAGTCGACCTTTATGTTTGCAGCAGATTTRCATGCCTTGTCTAGCTCGCTGTAATTCAATTCACCATTGGCATGGTCATCTAGTAACTTATGTGATAATTTCTCAAATTCAATAATTTTAGAAGCAATTGCTAAAATCTCATTCACTTCCGTAGAATAAATTGATAGTTCTTTAATACCATCAACTAGCTTTTTGAACTCGAAAATTGAAATCCAATTGTTTTCTTTCTCTARTAACGAATCACTTAGCCTAAAGAAGGTATTTGCCTTTCTAATCCAACAGCTGCATTTGTCAAATTCTTTTTTTAAATCTTCATATTGTSCTGAAAACTGCTTCAATTCTCCTTTTTGTTTATAGGAATCAAAAATAACATCACCTTGTTCAATTATACTCTTAACTTCATCATACTGAAAAATTGGCTTCTCAAAAAGAGACTTGAACTTTTTTACCCATAGATCAACAGTGCTCAACTTATTATTCATTATCTYGAGGGTATCTTTCAGATAGTCATCGTCGACGATCGTAATCATTTCAGCCACAAAAGAAACWTTTAAAGGCGCCTCTAAAAGCTCAAAATACTTTCCTAGTGATATGGTGAAAGTGCTATCCTCATTTGAAGGGTTTTTTAAAACTATGAAACTTGGATACATGTCTAATAAATCAACATCTGTAGCACAGCTCCATGTTCCTAATTCAGAAAAAAATTTTGAGCCAACTGTCTCTTTATCTTCTGTCTSTAGACTTCCTAATCCTTTTCTTAAACTATCAAAGTTACTTACTTTGGAAGTTTTTAAATTTAGATTGGTAATCTGAAGATTTACAAGATTTCTGCATTTCTTTCTATCATTTAATTCCTTTTCAACATTGGTCTCAAGTGTKGATTTAACTTGGCGTAAAATCTCAAGATCGTTTGATTCTCTGGCAACTGTCACAAGCATCCCAAATGTTGAAAATCTTGGTAAAATGTTTTGTGATTGCAACCAGTGTGAGCTGTCTATACTATAGTTGAGCCAATCTTTATTTGCAATATTTATCGATTCAGTCACAGTTGTGCCTAAAGAAAAATAAGAAGAGTATGATTTTGGAAACTTAATRATAATCTCCCCAATATCTTGAAAGGTTTGATATACAGGAATACCTTTCGATTTCAGGTATTCCGGGGATAGCATTATATCTGAGTTCAAGCGCACTGGATAATTATCCGAGTCTATCAGAGTTTCAAAATAGGCATCTGTTGGTTTCGATCTTGGTAAATTCAAGTCGTAAGTAACCTGATTTTCAATGCATGCGTTGTAAATATCATAATTGGTTATTTTGTCCTCCAATGTTTTATATACAGATGGGCATTTCCTTAATTCTTTGTTTCTCAGTATTAATTTGCTTTTCAATAGTTCTTCAAATTGTTGTTGATATTTCGGTGGAATCACATAATAAGACTTTAAATCTCCAAGATAATGAAAATCGATGTTGTGAAGCCAATGGTCTTCCATTGACCAACATTGGGTACCATAAAACATTGAAAAATTAAGCTTTGACTGATAGAGAGCGTCCGATGCAGAGTCTGTATATCGCAAAATTGAGCCATCACATACAGTGGTATTATTAAAGTTCAATGACGCAGTAACATTTTCGGACAGAGCGTTGAACCTCTCCATTAAAAACTTTTCTTCGTGGCACGACTCATGCATCATAGTACTCTGATCAAAGGCAACCTCAGTTTCAAACATAATTTCTCTATTTGCCAATAATTTCCAATAAGTTTCTTCTAAGTAAATTGGATCTTCAAATTTGAAATGGGACGAGCTAAAAAACTTGTTTAATGTCTGATTTTTCAGAATTCGACTTTTATCGTGGAATTGTTTCAGAGTGTACAATGACGATATTTTCATCTCTGTAGGATTTATATCATCTGCATTGGAAGGAGAGCACCAATCATAGAAATCATACTTGGGAAGTGTAGATGAGTCGCTTACCGTGATTCCTTTTTTCTGTGTAGTTGACTGGTCGTAGTACGTAGGGAACCCAGCATTTATTAAATTCTTCCGTGTTCTATAAAATGGAACAGATGATCCTAAAATGATAGGCATTTCATTCAATTCAGCTTGATCTTCACCGACATCTTCAGCTGTTTTTGAAAAAAGTTCAAATCTTTCGTCGTTTCTTGCCATGTTTAAAAAATCCTGTGGACTGTTTTTGTAGTAATCTTCCCATGGAATAATATATTTCTGATATACAGATTTGATTGAAGAAGATAAGGAACTGCTTATTTTGCCATAAAATCCCAGTTCTCGCCCAATCTGAGCCCATAATTTATCATTACAGCAATGTTGAAACCCACCCCTCAAAGTGACAACTCTGTACAAACGATACAAATCAATTGCACGTTTGTCTATGCATGGCAGTTTGTTTATTATAGGTTTGCCTAGCTTTTTGAATAAATCTTGAAGCTGTCCATAAAATTCACATCTTGAGTTCAATTCATCTGATGATGGCTTCCATAATTGTCTATTCGACTTTATCCAAAAAGATTCCAAATTTACCGAAAACTTAGAAGAGAACTCGGGAGGAGGAATGAGCTTTACAGCACCAAATTTTTCTCCAATATCTTTTATAGATGTTATGTATTGATAAATGTCTTTCATATCATCTATTGTGGGTTTCAATTCAGGAATGTTATTTTCGGGATATTTTTGTTGAAGTCGCCTACTATTATTGGCCGAAAAATCACTTTCAGAACTGATAATTGTTCGTTCATTTTTTATAAAGTCAGGATGAGGATTAAGCTTGCTTCTATTTTGAGGATATCTATATGGATTATAGTGATGAATAGAAGTTGATTTGGAATTTTTGGTTGTCGTAGTAGATGAAGAAAATAAAGGAGATTTTGRTTGGTATTGTTGAGAGTCTGGCATTGGCTTACCGTCTTCTTTCATAGTTTCAGTTGTTGATAAAGATGCCACAGATCCATTCCTGTTGTTCACCTTGAATAGCCTGGGATATTTATTAGAATGCGTGCCAGTGTTTGCCTTGGCTCTCTTRATGTTTGACACTGTATTRTCATTCCCTCTTTTTTGTCTCGCCTCAGTTTTATCCACTACTACTGRGTGCTTCAAGTGAATAGTCGATAAATACTTTTCATCTTCGATATCATTAGATACGTAGTCATATTTTGCCTTGTCGTGATCATGAAACTGGTTATTAGATGYCTTGGCCTGTTCACGATTTTGTTGTTCCTGTTCTTGGAGCATGAAATTTGTTGTCAATTCTGCCATTGCAACAAGATCGTCTGTAGTTGCAATTTCACGCTCYTCTCCATCCGCATTATTAACAGCATCAACGTCAATCAACCGCTGGTTCAGCTCCTGATCTAGCTCAGAAGGCAAGTCCAAGAGTGGATGCGTTGAGTTGAATGTAGAGAGTATGTTGGTTGTATACTGTTGACTATCACCCGAAACATGACTGTTATGTGAAGAGGAAAGTATATCAATATTTCTATTTAAATTCAAATTGTTGCTGTGTTCCTCGTTATCATTTTCAGTATTGGGTATATCTTGAAAATCTTTAATCGAATTTAGATACATTATAAAAGAATTTGTTCAGCCTTTTCTCAGGTGCTTACTTCTATTAATAGAAATTTATTTGAGCTTGACCTTTTGAAAAAAAAAATTAGAATGATGAACAACAGAACAAAAAAAGCTCACGGTATTGGACTTGGAAACTTGTTACACAAATTCTGACTTTTCCACGTAGATCAGGTTTTACGTCTGAGGGCCTCTGAAATTCATGAATGCCCCTTACATAGAAGAGCGCGCAAAAAATATTCCGATACCGGGAGTCGAACCCGGGTCTGCCCGGTGAAAGCGGACCGTGATAGCCGTTACACTATATCGGAGAAGTTATATAAGTAAAATGCCTAATATTGATATATTACAGAGAATCAAATAGACSTATTTTTGAATCAATGTTCRCATTCTTTTAAATCGTGATGCACTCTAATCAAAAATAACTCTTGAATAGCAAGAAAACTTTGTTTACCTTAAAAATTTGTAAAAAATGGCAAAATAAAAAGTTTGCAAAATCAAAAGAAAATAGAAATCTACWACAGTGATARGACAATCCCAAWAAGCTATTTATTCCATTTACATTYKGTTGGAATCGGAGTTGTGCCATATAGAAAACATCAATATCAGGCAAAATAATMGGTTAAYTATGATTCGAATAAATTTGTTATTTAAAATGTAAGAGCTGAGAATCAATAAACCAGTCATTCCTGATWTAGGTATCTTATCTCAATAGGRAAGTATCCGAGTGAGCCCAGAAACTGATCAAAATTTAAAGTTTTGCACTTGCAATTTCCCTGATTCTGAACGTGAGTAATTTGAAATGCATGATGTCAAAAAAGGTGAACATAACAAGGTAAGAAAGTTTGAGATATATATATATAGATTAAATTACTTGAGAGAAACGAGTCTATAAAAATATTACAAAAGTGGTTGGAATTTCATAAAGATGCCTCTGGAATTATTATCCTGCATTGCTGGGCGTGGCGGCGGCAAATATCTACTAATTAAAGAATTGGTTGCTGCAGTCGCTTCAATAGTTGGTTTRGCAACAGTGGAAGTTGAGGTGCTCAAATTTGCAGTAGATTCTATATGCGACGCTGAACTGGAAACGTCTCCTTTTTGCATCAASTCCGGAGACACTGTAACAGATTTGGAAGGCTCATAATTCAAATTGAGATATCCTTGAGTAAGGTTTGCAAAAATCAATTCTAGTGTTGCTTCGCCATTGCCATCCGGACTTAAAATYGCTGCCATACGTAGTATACGYTCAAGCTCATGATCATTCTTTATCGTATTGCCAGATCTAGCATTCCTCAAGTTCAAAACTCTAGTAGAGTTTATWATACCGAACACCTGTTTGCAGTTCGAAATAAGCTCCATAATTGTTGGGGGAGCATTACTATCGACAGAGTATCTAAACTTCAGTTCCTTATCATTGAACTTAATAGTAACTTGGGTATATTGTTTGGACCTTAAAATAGGCGGATTAAGCGTATGAGATAATGATGTCAGATTAGGATGTGAATTATGTTCCGAAAATGGGGGAATAGGGATATGAGCAGTGGACAAGGGAAAGTCAGGAACATCTATGGATTTAGAGTTTGAAAGCACGGTTTTGYTTCGTTTTGGTATATCGATATCATGATCATAAGCATCAAATCTACCAGACTCCGGAGAAACAGGCCCCATCACGTTGGAGAAGGAATGTTTAGATTTTGGTTTGTATATTGTTGCATCTATAATCGAGGAATCTGTGAAAAAGTTTTTATTTTTAGTAAGCTTTGGCTGCTCGTATTGTTTAGAGTGTTGTCCAATTTTTTGATCTCTAGATATTATTGGGTAGTCTCTTAAGATTACACTATGAAAAATATCACATAATGGGTTCAGAGTTGAATCAAACCCAAAATCTTTAACACAACCGCCGATTAATTTCTTGAAAAGTTGAGAAGCAACAAATTCACTGAGACCATTAACTTCTACTGAAGATTTGTCCAAATTTTTTATAATCAACGCTAAAGTAGAATCACTTTTCAGTCTTAGTTTGATGTACGAGGAGGAATCAGGTAAGAGATGATCGAACCATTTTTCCAAGGTAAATAATATTGCCGAAGTGATGCACATRGACCCAAATTCTTCTAAAAGATTGTAATTTGCGGARCGTTTGTATTCATTATTTGCATTTTGTGAAAATTCGAAACAACTTTTTGAGTTCTTGATGGTATGCAATATTTTTTGAGAGGATTTTGAGAATTCAGGATTTTCATCTATTCTCCTTAACGATGGGAGTTTGTCGTTGTCTTTGATAAYTGGGCCCACTAAAGAATTGACAGCTAGTCTTGAATCAGCATTTTCAAATTTCCTTAAAGGTGAATGAGGTTCATTTACCAAAGAAAAATCATCTTGATTGTTTTCATTTTTAGAAGCACCAGAGCAAATATGTTGKGTATTTTGTAAATTTGATTCCTCATCTATTATAATAGATGATAGAAAGTGTAAATTATTAGCATGCTCGTCATGRAGATTATGAGACTCCATGTAGTTTGCAAGCAACATTGGTGATTTTGTACTTGGATCCATCGAAATATGTTCACTTTGTTTSGATCTTTTAGGACCATTCACTGTCACATTATCATCGTCGCTGGTTGAAGTTTCAAGTTTACTTGCCAGTCTTTTTTCTGATCGTTTCTTATTTCGCCTGACACTTTGAATTGCTAGTCGTACCAATTTGTCAAACTCTGGTAACGTCGACATTGGGAAATCAAATTCTTTCATCAAGTTCTTGGCACATTGACGAATCTCTTCATCTTGTTCACTAGCCTTCTTRGAGCTTAGTGATAACATTTCCACCAAGTGTAGTCTCCTGGATGAAAACTGTCTCCAAAGAGCTTCATCAGTAAAATTTAGCTTTTTTCTAATGATTGACGTAGTTCCACTAGACATGTCTGTTGGGCACAAGACTTTGAGGTTAATTAGCAGAATCAAATCCAGTAAACTCTATTCACAAACCGGTTTGATGAGTTTTTTTTAAAGYCGAAAGCTTCTAGTGTATACTTTGGTACCAGACCAACCGAAAAAATAAAAAAATCGAAATCTTGCGGCATTACGACTTCTGTTCTAAGCGACTTTTTGACTGGAGTCACGACATTTTATGTTGAGTGAATCATCATCAACCGCGCCACAAGCCATATCTTCAAGTGGCTCTCCTACGCMGACCTTTGGCGAAGCATAATATACTGCGTTGAAGATAGTCATACTTACACATTAAGTACACTGACAACAAAAGAATTTAAATTTGAAAAGGTTTGCTAATGAGGATAGACGAGTATAAAATTAAAATAATAGACAAAAGCATTAAACGAGTGTGCACAAAGTTGGAGAGTTTCCTCAATTCTCCATTTTGTTTTATATATATGAATTAATTATTAGGATTATGATGAGAATAACAATGTAAATGCACAGGTTTTATAATGACCTTGTTGGTAATATGATTGTGTAGRTTTGAATTGATCATAGATGATGTTCACGAACTCATATCTTTTTCAGCGGAGTGGTCATCATCATCTTCATCATCGTCGTCAAAAGCAGAATAGTTTTCACGACAAAATTTCTTTCTCAAAAACTTTCCCCACTTGAAGAAAGCAAAAGGCAAAGCAATCATTGCTGTAGTAATGAACGCCAAAAGCCAAGAGGCCCAATGTAAGCCTAATTTATGGTACATTTGCATCGTGAATAATGGGAATGCAGCACCACCAGCAGAACGTAGAAAAACCTTGGTAGCCAGAGCAGATGCTGCATATTTAGCATATGTATCGATAATGTAATTATTGATTGAATAATAAATCAAAACCATTCCATAACCAAAAGCCAAACCGGAAGAAGCAGGACCAACCCAAATAACCTTCTTCTCAGAAGTTGCACCCAAAATCCATAGTGCCACTGCTGGGAACGGGGAGCCAATCATGGCACCAACCAAACGATCCTCTGGAGTTGGTTTACGTCTTAAACACATTTTTGTGTAAAAGGATTCAATAACGGGAGTTGTCAACAAAGCAAGACCAGCACCAATAATAATTGGAATCAAAACCATTCCAACTAAATCATCACCGTAGTTGTACAATTCACCAAAGACAACAGGATAGGCGAAAAAAAAGGCATATAAAAGCGAGTAAATCAAACAAACATAGAAGCACATTAAATCCAAAACTGGTTCAGTAATGGCAAATTTTAAAGGTCTGTAAAGACATGTTTGAATGAGATCCTTCAGYGACAAACCAGCGGCCTCTTGTTCCGTCATGATTTTTTCATTACCAGTTTCTTTTCTTAACTTTTTTGCTCTTTTCTTCAAAATGACTGGTGCATAAGTTTCAGGAATAGCAGAGCCTGCCAACCACATAAGACCCGAAAAAGCAAAATTGACCCAAAAAATGATTGAGATTCTACCATCGTATCTTGAAATAAAACCACCAACCAATGGTCCTATGACAGGACCACCATAAGGGGCGGCAGCAAAGTAAGCAATTGCCTTACCTCTTGTTTCAGTTGGAAACATATCGGAAATGGATCCACCAACATTAGCCAACCCAGAGGCAGCAAAAACACCACATAAGAATCGACAGACCAGAATAGTACCAATATTTGGAGCAACAGCACAGGGAATATTGAAAATGAAATATAAACCAAATGAAATGAAATAAACAGGTCTTCTACCTATTTGTTCAGATAAAGGTGACCAGATGAGTGGCCCAACAGCAAAACCCAACACCATTAATGAACAGGATAAAATGGAAACCTCCAATGAAACATGATATTTCTCACTAATAAGGCCCAAACCACCAGTCACAATCGAGGAACCAAAAGCAACACAGACAACCATTAGAGACAAAATGATTGTGTATAGCCATCTCAAAGYAGGGCTCCAATTGTGAGGATTGGCAGGGTCATTGATGATGAAGGTGACAAATTGTATTTCGGGATCAAATGGTTTCTCATCAACATTCTTRGGAGTCAAGTCTTCTTCATCCAGTTCTTGATTTTGTTCCATATTYTTGGACGATGCTGAACGATTGGTTGTTTGTCGGGAGATAATACGTGAGCTCGCAGCACGAGATCTTCCGATATCTCTCAAAGTTTGGACAGGCACCAAACCGGTGGCAGTTTCCAGCGTATATTCTTCTGGAAAAATAGGATTATCCACATTTGTAGGTCTCACTGGGTTGGCAATTGACACAGTTCTGCTCAAACCATGGTCTTTTAAGGACTTTGCAGTCTCGGTTCTGACCATTTTCAACGACTCCGCCCTTGACAGCGTTGAGCTTAGATTACCGGACAATTGAGATTGAGCATCTTCAGGATCATACGCCTGAGGAATGAACCCTGAATCACCAACGGCTTCAAGATCATCACTTATCGATGATCTTTGAGACACAGAAGAGACAGATGAAAGAGAGTTAACAGGCTGAACGGGGTTTGCGGTGTTAGTGTTACCACTGACACCATTGTTTTCGATAGCGTCTTCGGACATGGGGTTCACGTGTGAAGGTCAGCGTATTCGCAGAAACAGAACAGCAGGCGCACAGAAATAGAAAAACTAAACAAGTATATTACACACGGAAAAAAGGAAACAGTTCATTTTCAATAAAAAARTAATACGACAGCATGGCTTCTATTTATGTGTGTTCTACAGCCTTGTGTCAGTGTTTAAATCTCGCAGACCCTGTCCCGAATCTGGGGTTATTACATTTTTACTATTTTTGTCCGCGCGCAAATTTTTTGCCTCTTCAATCCGCGCGGCTGTACCTCACGGAACTCAAGCCTCGTCTTGATTCAGCTAATTGTGTTGCTACCATTTTGAGAAATCTCAAATATTAGAACTTTTGCTGAACACAACTGAGTGAAGTGGGTTTTTAGATGAGTTTTTTTTAAAAAACAAATTRAAGACTTTAATCTCTATAAACAACTACTGGTAATTATAGTGTTGATTTATTGTGCTACATATGACATTCTGGCTTGGTATTTTAGCATGTTCTAATTTAAATACTCCATTTGATTCATTTGACAAGTGTTTGCTGTTTCATATTTRGTTAGCTACCGTTTTTCCACTTTCAACACATTTTCATTTTTTTGAAAGCAATTTTATATATATTTTTTAAAAAAAGCATTGTATTTTTTTTCTGAGAAAGATGTCAATTTTTTTTTGCTTTTCCCCTCTGTATAAATATGTGGGGTTTGAATTGTCAATTTTATGAGCTTTTCAATATTATTTTTATAGGAATTTGTCGTTGCGGTGAGAGATATAGGATAAGAAGGGTAGAGATAAGTGACTTATAAGATAACTGAAAAACTGTAGTTTCTTGTTTTCTTTTGCTGCTCTATATATCTGTCTAGGATATATAATGTTTTGCAAAGAATTTGAGCAAAGAAAAAATGGGTACAATAGACCACATCTAGGTAATAATACTTGACACTGTACCAAACGTACTACAAATGGACTGTCATCAATCTTGTGGACTCTAAATTTTGAATCGAAATTGTATTAGCAGACRTTGATTACGTAAACATATTTTAGAACGAGAATGGCGTAATAAGATTGCTTTTACTACGCAATTCTAAATGTCTTTTTGTCCTCWATACATCAAACATTTGGTGGATTGCAACCTTTAACTTTTTATCCAGAATTTCAATTTTTAATAATAGAGGTATCCCATTAATTGAATTTTTCAGATGTTTTTTTTCCAAAAACCCAGAGTGGTGGGATTGCCAATCCATTTTAGCGTCAAAGCTTTTTCTGATGTGCAACATGAATTTTGTGACGATCGAGCATAAGACGCAAACATAAATTTTTCATGATGATAAAAAAGGTGAAATTACTGTTTCTGGCTACTCATTCAATAGTTGCTAATGACAGACACAATGTGTCCAGAAGGATGCAAGAGTCTTGTAGATCTTAAAAAATCTGTYTTGAGCTTGAAAAACTYACCTGTTGATGTCCAGCTGGCAACTCTGAAAAATAGTTTCAAAGATATTTATTTGAATTTAAGTCGAACAAATGTCAGCATTGCTGATAGAACTTTAGCATGTGATATTATGGCTATTTGGTTTACCAGAGTATGTCAAGTTCTTTCAAAAAATAAGACCCTGATTGCCGAGTTTTSCAACATCTTGACCGAAACGGAAGCAACTTATATTTTTCAYTATGTGATTGATTTCTGGAACAATTCGGGTAATGCCTTAGCTAATGCCTTGAAGGAGTTGTTTGTCAAAATGTTGACATATATTACAATAACTTCCACTACAAGTAAAAAAAATAAGCTATGCACTGAATGGTTGCTTRTAAGTTTGAATTTACGCTTTTCAATGAAATCATTTTATTTTATGGTTGAGAATTTGTATAAACACGTTCAACCAAACGATTTTGTTCTTTTGAATAAAAAAAATTTTGTTGAAGAATGTTTGATCAATCTCAAATCTAAAGCTGTAGGAAGTATGGCGGGAAAGACGTTATTTTTAATCTTAAGAAATACATACACGGATAAATCATCCGAATGCAACTGGTTATTGACTTGGGAAGATAAACTTATAAAAGCACTATACGATATTGAATTGAGAAAAGGTATTGAAAGTTACTTACTACCGAATCTCTTTCAAGTCTCTAGATCAGCAACTGTCAAGTTTTTGAAAAGGGTTATTTCAGAAAACAACACTCCTATTCTTCTTTCAACCTTAAAAGTTGCTCAAGATTATGCGATAGTTCTTGAGCCGTTTTTGGAAATAGATGAAGTTACAAGAAAACCTTTGATTGATCTCAAGGAAATTCTTGATTTACTGGATTCCAAGACGGCCTCATATAGAATTGGCGCTTTTCAACTATTGACATCATCCCCTAAAACATCCAAAGCTATTCCCTCTATCACTTTTGAAGCTGCAAAATCATCCCTTGACATGATTTTTACCGAAGGTGATTTGGAAACAAGAAATGAGCTATTTTCTTCCTTAAAAAAATTTATTTCTAGGATCAAGGATTCTGTGTATGCTCTTCATAGAGATTCCACTAGCTTGACAAAGAAAAACTATGAAAAATTTAAAGRCGAAATCATYGAGAAAGAAAAATCAATTAGTGAAGCAAAAGATTTTGTTTTACATTTAGTAAAATATATTGAATTCAATTTAAGACCAGGATCCWCATTTCTGAGAAAGGAAATGTCGTATAAGCTCTTGATAGTTCTGATCAAATCAGGTTTGGACACCAGGGTAGWTGGTAAACATCTAGAYAACTCAAGAATCAAACATTTTCCATTTTCTCATCACTTATATGACTCTTCATTTATTAGATTGATTGTCGATAACATGTTAGACAATTTTGAGGACATCAGAAACTTTTCTACTGAAGTTATTGCAATGTCTCCAGTTATGTTAGAGGAGTTAATTGATTTAGAACTATTAGAGAACAGGGCATTAACCATGTTAGGTGACATCAAATGTAAAGATGTCGATTCAGGTGCAAGATTTTTCAAGTTTGCTTTCGAGTACTACCAGTCAAAACAAACTGAAGATCATARGTGCATTCAAATAATCGAACAACTTTTAGGAAAAATACAACTTTCAATTGAAATGGCAAAAGAGAGTTTGGCTAAGTCATGTGTTTTTTCGAGTATTCAAGGTTATTTTGCGGCTTTAAAGTTTATAATTCCAATCATGGATTTCAATAGGTTTGAGTCGTATATCACACATTCAAATTTATTCGATAAAATCATTCAGCATTCAATTGAAATTTGGGAAAGCGTTAAATTTGTGCTACAACATGATTCACCCGAAGGAATACTGTTGGATGATCTCGAGAAAATGTATACMAAGGAAGATGAAAAAAAGTACGGTAAAGCAAGTCAAGTAATTTTGAGTTATTCCTGGAGAAGTGTAAAAGAATCATCTAGTATGTTTGATTCCATACTTTTAACCCYTAATACTAGGCTTAGAAGTGAACAAATTGAAACCATTGGAAATCTTCTTTTGGAACAATTGGCCACTATTAGACACAGGGGAGCATTTTCTTCCGTTTATCCAACATTYATTTCGTGTTGTACTGTTTGTTCACAAAACCCCAAAACGAAAGAAATTCCTAAAGTATGGCTGRAAGATAATTTATCTGCTATTGATTCAGGTTCCAACCACATTACAAGAAGATCTGCAGGTATACCATTTTTAATCACAGCAATTYTAAGCAGTGATAAAAAGCTTATACCCTCYACATTTGATAAGTTATTTGAAATTGCTAAATCTCCTATCGAAAAGTTTGTTTCGATTGATATGGATAACTTCAACCTTCCTCAAGTCAACGCATTGAACTGTATTAAGGCTATTTTTATTGACTCCAATTTATCAAATGAATCCCTACTTTATGTTGACTTGTCTTTCGAATTGACTCTTCAATATTTTGATTCTTCCTATTGGTCAATGAGAAATTGCGCTGTAATGCTATTTACGGCTCTTCAGAATAGATTGTTCAGTTCTAAAAAAGTCAAAACCAACTATTTGCCTACATATCCAGCAAGATTGTTTTTTGATAAATTTTCATCTATTCACAGCTTGTTCTTTARAACATTGAGCAAGGCTGTATCATCTGGTCTCGAAAAACATACTGATATTGAAAAGGTTTTCCCTGTTTTGACCATTATGACGAGACTTGAACCAACTCCTGGTTACAAAGGCTTGGATGAATTTATTCCCTTAATAATTAAACTGCTAGAAAATAAAACATGGAAAGTGAGGGAAATGGCTGCAAGAAGTTTACCATCTGCAATTTCTGACTTGGATTCTCTTCACAATCTTATCATTCAATTTATTTCGAACATCAATTCAAAATCCAGTTTCAACAAAATGCATGGCTCTTTGATAGCAATCCGAGAGATTATTAGTTTTTTCAGAAATCCCACGTTAACTTCTGGTTCAGGAAATGCATTTTCTGATGGGTTCTATATTGATGAAAAACTAATTTTGRGTAARCTATCTTTTGTTTTGAATGATTGTGACAACTTCACAGTCAAAATGACTTACTTCCAAATACTAAATCTTCTGAATCTGTCAATATCTTCAACTGAAGAAAGTGTATTTCATACTTTATCTGACTGGTTCATTCATCGTCTTGAAGATTCACAAACAAAATTAGATGGAACTAAACATTTAGCTCTAAAGGAACTGTCTTTAATTCTACTACCCGTTATTGATGACATTTCTATGATTAGACATTGTCTGTTTTCAAAATATTATGAGCTTCAATTATCCTGCTTGGATTATTTTAGCAAAGAATTGGATGATGATTTGTTGAATAACGARTGTAGAACMTACTTGATTGATAGTATTTGGGAAATAATTCAATTGCCAGATACAAAAGTTTGGACATATGTGAAATCCCGATGTCTGCAAGTTTTGAAAAATCTYATTGTTAAAAGTAACAATTCCAACAAAAGTTATAAGCAACTCAAAGAAGAAGCTTCCAAGCTTTTCAAACTAATGAATCTCGAAACCAATCAAGATATTAAATTGAGTGTAATTGAAACTTTAGGATCTTACACAGCTCAACTTTTATGCAACAAGGAGGAGGAAAGAGRCGATGCACAATTGTTTTTCAATTCTTGGATGTCCAATCTCTCTAAAATGGTAGAAGATGAAATAGACGTTTCCATAAGACTTGCTTGTATCCGTTCATTAATATCTTTTAATAAAGTTTATTATGATGCAGGTGATGATTCAAGCTGCAAAATCCAGGTCCTGGGTTTAATATTTGATTTTTTGACAGATGATGACGTTTCTATATCTCAATTAGCAGCATCTCATTTAAATTCCGTTTGTCATATTAATGATAAAGGTGACATTGTGTCCGTTGTTGTTGAGAAGAAAATGATTGAAAAGTTTTGCTCTTCAAATAATATGGCAGAGTTGCGTTGTTTAATCACTTCCAGGCTAGAAAGATTTTATGATTACCGCACTAAATTTCCTGATATCATTGCAAATGACTTGCTTTTGTTTTCTGCTGAGAAGTCGAATTTAGAGAGAAATCCGTTAGAAAAAATTGAAGAACTCWTTGAAATTATCAACAGCACTGAATTGGGACAAGATAAAAAGTTTCTGACAGAAACKTTTGTCTCTAAATTAAACGAAAACTTAYATTGTATTTCTGAAAACATGAATGAAATAGATGACTGTTTTGGTATTTTGAGCACTGAAAAWGTTTTYGATTTTGTAGCATGTCAAATATTGTTACAGAAGTGCTTRATGTCTCACGACATCGTGGTGGAAATTCCGGAAAAATTACTCACSTATATTCAAAATCCAAAAATGAAAGTCCACCCATTGATTAGGAAGTTTACACAATCTGGTCACTAGTACTGAATGAGTTGGGCCCTCACCAGCGTAYCATATTTGTATCATRGCTTCTTTACTTTGTTTAAGTTYACTTTTATRRAATACATGTGCTAAATGTATTCATACACTCCACCAGGCTACACCCACCTTGAATCTACAATATAAAGTGTTTCTCATAGTGATTTTCAAATTTGTAGAGCATAAACAT
>BCGC01000001.1:2508611-2520881 GCA_001599115.1 Pichia sorboxylosa | reverse complement strand
CGAACAGTCATACAATTGATTTCCGTGAAAATGTCCGAGATGTATGTTCAGGTGCCTAATGTAACATTCAACAGTTTCTACTACAATAAAATATGCAGACCTCTTGTGCGCGTGACAACTATGTCATGTTTWGATCTCCGTTAACACGGGTTTGGCATCCCTGTTTAACATAATCATCGGGTTTGATAGATCATTTTTTGATAAACCACGTACATTCTACGTAAGAGAAGTTGGACTCAAATTTATCCATATCAAAATCTTGAGGGGTTGTAGATGATTCCAGGTATTCCTGAAGAGCCATGACAAAGTATTTGTACATTGCATAGTAGATGAAATTTTGAGAAATCAGAGAACGAGATGTGTTGAAGAAAAAGCCGATTAACAGCTTCATGATTGATTTCGGCTTTTTGGAAAGACTAACAACCTGCGGCATGAGTTGTTTAACGCTCTCTGRATAAACACCATCAATGATTTCACCACCAACAGAAGCAGCAAATTCCCGGGAAATGAAATAATTGGTYAGGTGTCCTGTTTCGTCTGCAGAAAGATTTAGCAAAAAGGTATAGTCTTCTCTTTCTTCACTATTATGAGATGGAGACTTTGCAGTGCTCTTCTCACTACCGGGAGAACAACTTGAGTCATCAAAAGTATCACATGAAGAGGATGTTTCGGAATTATCAAAGCTAGCTTTCTCCCGATTTCTCTCCATGGTGATCATTTTACACACACATGTTGAGAGGGTATAAATCACTCTCATAAACACTTGAATTAARTCAAAAGAATATTTTTCGTAGACGGCCTCTCCCTTTTCACTAAATAAATACAAAAGCATTGCATTCAAATCGACCAAGGTCACAATTGCAAGCTTTGTACATCTCTCAAATAATCTATTCTCCAATTTTTTACATTCTTTGATAACCCTAGAATCCAAGTTGTCTATATTATCAATTTTGTATTGTTTAGCTGTATTTATGTGAGTGAAGTAAGAATTGTAGGACAGAAACAAAAGTATATTCAATGCTCTCAGCGGCAATGATGCGCCCACAATATCGTTGTTGTCCAGACAAACAGTGACTGGTCGGACATTATTGACTATGTAGCTGGCTGCTTCAATAATAAATCTTTCRTATTTAACGATGGTCACAGAATCTTTTGTCATTTTATAATTCGGCTTATTTGCAAGYCTGAAAGCCTTTCGAACAAAGTTTGAAATTGCAACGGACCGTGGATTGAGAAAATTGGTTGGATAAAGTTTGTCTAAATTAGGCCCAATAATCTGTGGAATTCCGGCATTGGAAGATGARAACGTGTCAACAAAAATGATTAAATTCCAAATATCGTGGTAATCTTCATCTTTCAAAAAGTCAGAATATTTATTTTGGACTATATTTGTTGTAACTGAGCCATATACACCCAGGTTTACGGCCATATATATAGCCATTACCGCGTATGTTAGACCCAAATTTGTGTCAGACTTGAAATTGAATCTATTGACATAAGAAATCATAAACATGATAATCAARGTACCTAACATTGGTATATTGATGATTTGAGAAACCTCTGTCTGGTGTAGTATGATTTTYAAAAATGAGTTTAAAAGGTCAGTTTTGGTATCCGTTAAAATAGTTTCAGTTTGAAGTAATGTTTCAAAATCAATTTCATTTGGTGTATAGAAAACATTTTCGGATTTGGGTAACCCGAATCTCAAAATTGCCAAAACCAGAAGAATCTCTGAAAGATCCTCGGTGGTTGTATTATTCACAATTTTCAGTTCACCTTTTGGACCTTTCAAAAAATGGTCAGACACCAACTTGTCAACTAAAGACTTTGGTGCAACTCTTAATGCCATGTCCATAATTTTGGTGGATGCATCAAGTAAGCTCAAAAAGGTATCATAATCGACCAAATATGTTTCCAACAAGGTGCATATCAACTTAAATCTATCGGTTTTGATGTCTTGCAGGGAATAAGATGAGTAGTCAGTTAACATAGTTTTAGATAGAATCAGTTTTTCRAGTGTGCTTGTGTAAAGATCTGTACTAAAGCATGATTTCCATTTTTCAATATCTGCTTTTAATTTTGGTAAAGACTTTTTGAAAATGGGACCCAAATATTGATCAATATCAGCAAAACTCGTGACCGAAGAAGCACCAAACTGGATATYAGACGAATCCAACGAAAAAGCTGTAGATGATTGAATTACTGGAACTAGTTCTAGCTTTGTTACATACTTTAATCCTTTCAAAATATGAGAGTTTAGAGTATTTTCGTCATCTAAATAGAATTTCAAATTTTCAATTCTTTGTCGCAAATCATCTATTTCATCATTATCATAGTTATGCATGAGTTTTATTTCATCCAGTGCATCTAATAAAGAGTTTAGTCCTGGCTTATTTTTGAAAGACTCTGCAGTGGTCTTAACTTCATTAAGTTTAGAGTCCTGATGCTCTGGCGATACGCCATTTGTCTCAGATGTCCTCTCCAACGAGGAGGCTAAAGAAATATTAGAAAGATTTTTTTCATGGGTACCCAAAGTGTTTTTTGTYGATTCATTAGAGCTTTTTAGGACTTTTTCACTTGTAAATTCACCCCCACTTTTCCTAATCTTGTTAWTTTCATCAGCAACATCACTRGGAAGATACACACAGATTGTATATYYATTTTTTTTACAGCTTCCACATATTGGCTTTTCCCTATTACATTTGATTTTTYTCTTCTTACAGCTAAGACAGGATATCGTGATTCTATTCCTTCTTTTTTTAGTTGGTATATAACCGTCTGGAGGCTGCGAAGTTATTTGAACAAGTTTGTTGGTACTACTATCTAACATGGTAGTAACAAATTGGGTATACTGCTGCGAGCTATTCGATGAATTGTTACTTTTAGATTTTGTYTTTGAACCGATGGAGTTATTATTTTCGGYGTTTTCAGTTGTATCAGTTCTACCATTAGCATTGGAGGAAACATCTGCTGCATATGGCAAGACAGGTGCSGGTGATTGCTGTTTACCACTCAATATGGGTAAAGTTTCAATATCGCTTGTTGACAGTGTGGGATTCATACTCCGACTCATTGTTTCTCCGCAGCCAAGAGCAGAGACTTGATCTTGAAATGCAAGTGATGGTTGTGTTGGTTGAACCATGAAGGTTGGGTATGCAGGAAAAGTATTCGTGTCCAAATAGCAGTTGGCAATATTGATCCCTGCATGGAATTGTTGATTTTGCGGCAGTGTTGTATTTTGGACATGTAAATGTGTATTACTTTCTTGAACATAATTTTGGTTCAAAACATGATTAATTATATTAACATTGAATTTTGAGTCCATTAACATATTACTATTGTTGCTTTCCTGGGAATGAACCATTTTAGTTAGCATATTGTTCAAAGGAGGGTTAGAGACCTGTGCTGATTCACTGTATGGTCCTGACATCATATGTGGACTAWCACATTGGCCCTTTTCCAATTGTATAAGGCTATTCTGCACAGGTGTTTCTGAATGCTGTATTACGGGCTGCATACCTACTTGTGTATTTACGGCGAAAGCCGCTGCATGCCACAACGGAGCTTGGATTTGTGTCCGTTTATCTTCTTCCATGCCTTGAAACACAGGAATGAGGTTGTTTATGCGATGAAACCAAATTTCTTCCTCACCTATTCACCACCAAATCCCATGCAAAGTGATGATGTATCGATGCGATTTTTCAAATTTAGACAAGCTGAAAATGTTACTCTCGGTATTATTGCGCTGCTATCACTACAAAGCCGCCGGGCAGTAAATTGCGCATCGATGCGCACTAGAACAGTTTGGCTCGATTTTCACTACGTGATCATTTAAGCCTCTCTTTGTTATTGGGAAATAAACTGCAAGAGCTGTAGCATCAAAAGGTCAAACACACTCTGACTTACGGCAGCGGGTATTTCTAATGTTTATCTATGTTTTTTAGTAGTTCCCATCCATCATTTGTTGGAAGTTATGCGGACGATTTTGATCGGTTCGGTTATAGCCTCTGCATTGTATGACTTCATGCATACTACAGAACCCGGATTGGATGTCAACGATATACCGACGATCGATTCGGCCCGCGCACCACTGGCTACCGTTGACGGCCTTAGTGGTTTGTTGTTGAGAATTGTTGTTGAGATTTGTAGCATGCGGTYGAAAGTGATKTACAAAAACTAGTGATACTCTTATTATACATAAATTTATATATYCGGGTGGTTAGTTGTATGCTGTGATTTTCATYTCCCTTGTAWTACAAATCATTYATCTTGTAGGAATTTTACTTCAACACATCTGCTAAACGGTAGCTACCACGCGTGGAGAGGATATCATCCTCTTGTTTCATCTCCTGCAAACTTAGAGCCGGCCCAAAATCGCCCTCGTAGATGGTAGCACCACTCTTTCTTCGTAGTTCCACAACACCGCATTCCCGACTTTTCAGGATTTCTTCACAATTTGGTCTTTCAAGCGGATCAGGGTTAATCATCCATGTCACGAGTTTGTCCAGAATATCATTTCCATCGTAAAACCAGTATGGTATCCACGAGTCAATCACGTTCTTGTTTTTTCCCAGGTTCTTGGACAACTCACCTTTAATACCAGTCGAAAAAGTTCCAGAGCTCAAATCGGAGCTACTTAACTTACCCGCATCAGTCACATCACCAGATCTAAGCTTCTGCCATGATAGCCCATTATCTGGTAGCACAACGTTGGCGGCAATCTCGATCATGATCAATCCAAGACTGAATATATCTGATGCAAAGTAATATTCATGTTTAGATATGATTTCTGGTGCAATATATTCCCGATCTCCCTCTCTGTCAAAGAATTTAGGCAATGGAAGTTTGGCTCCCACTCCAAAATCTCCAATTTTGAGGGTACCATCAAATGTGATTAAGATGTTTGCGGGCTTCAAATCTAGATGCAAAATATTATTAGAGTGTATCCATTTGAGCCCCATCAAGATTTCATAAAAAATTTTCCACAATCGCCAATCATCYAACTTTTTACGAGTCTTTTCACATTCTTTTATCAGAAAGTTTTGTAAGGAACCATTATCACAAAAATCTGTCATGATATATAGATGATTTTTCATTTCCCACGCAGAGATAAATGTTAAAACATAATCGTTCCCTTCATTCTCTTCATTTTTGAGCAAGTTTAGTTTTGATATGTAGTGATCATTTTCATTGATTCTTCTCAAAGATTTCAGTATTTCAACTTCTTCCAACTTTCTCAATCTTGCTTTCGGTCCTGGGATTTTTTGCTTTGTTCGTTTGACGGCATACTTGAACCCTTCAAATATGATAGAATAAACGATGGAAAAGTCACCTCGTCCAATAATATCACAGTTTCCAAATCTCGAAACTAAATATTCATCAATATCCGGGTTTACTCGATAAATATCATTATTGGCCAAGGTTGTGGTGGTAGCATTATTCAGTTTCAGCAATGGTCCAGAGTTTTCATCTTCATGCAATGTCTTTTGACTGCCACTTATTAAGGTTACACCACTTTGGTTATGTTGATTATTAGMGGAGTCAAACGAGATGCTAGAATGGGTGGATTCATCAGCTATATGGTTAATATTCAATTTTGATACTTTGCTAGTTTGGTTATTGTTATATTTATTAGCATAAATTTCATTAGGGGTATGAGGTGAACTTTTAGATGCTTGAATATGAAAGGCGCTATCAAATTGAGTATTGATGCTCAGTGACATTGGTGGTGCAAAAGCAGGCATCTTTTCTGAATGAATATTACCACAGCTGTTGCCATTTTCATTATGATTTGGATGAACAAGTGACTGAACMGATGTATTTCGAGAATTAGCTCGTGCCCAATAACTTGAACTATTTGATAGTGAAGAACCCTTGGTGGTTCCCATTGAACTAAAATTCAGCTTTCCATTAATTTTTGTCGGTGTGTATCCATTCGGAGAATCAAAACTATTAATACTTTCAGGCGTTTTACCATTGTTAGATTCCTTGAGACTTTGAATACTGGATAGATTCAACTGTATACGCAACTTATCATTTGGTGTAGTTGGAAGATAATCATCTGAATTGGAATGCTCCCAAAGTTCCATCCCATCATCATTATTTCCATAGTCATATTCATTCTGAATATCAATGATACCATCTTCTAAATTTCCATTTCCGTTTCCATTTTCAATTTCATATCTATTTTTTGAAAATATTGATGTACCCGAATTTCCATCATTATAAGAATTATCCAACTCATTTGTAAATTCCAATAAACATTGTTGTAAATCCTTAGTGTTTTTAGCTAAACCTGATTTAGAAATAAAGTTTCTTGATTGATTTGAAATAGATGTATTGGTTGTGTAATTATGTGATTGATTTACATTTGAGTATATGGAGTTGCTAGTTGTTGAATTCTCCAGTAACGATGTTGTAGGTGCAGAGAAAGATCCCATTCCAAAACTTTTATTCGATATAGACTCCATATCCACGACTCTTGGGGGTTTCTTACAAGGTGTTTCGGGCATCTGTTTGATTTTTTTTTGATTGAGTCCCATTTTACTTTTTAGACCACTCGAATTGAATGCTGTCTGTAAAGGTTTTACAGATTTGAAAGTGGATGAGTTTGGAAACGCAGATAATGAATCAGTTGATGCGTTAGAAATGTTTGACGATGTATTAAAATCAATCACGTTCGTCTTAATTGAGCCAGTTGTGAAAGGTCTAGAATTTGTTGATTTTTGCTTACTGATCAGCTTAGAAGGAGACGAATCATCAATCATCACATCCATATCGGAAAAAATTGGTATTATTTTTGATTTCAGGTTGGAAGGTGTATCGACATCAATATTTTTATTGGATTCTAAAAATTTTGTTGGTGATATCCTTTTYAAGGAAGAAACAGCGACAGCTGATAGTTTTTCTTTATATTTATCCATATTTCTTTCAAGCTTCTTTTGCATATCCGATCCTCTTCTATTGGAAGAGCTACTGAATGATGTGTAATGGGGATGCTGAGATGAGGTACCAAAAATACTAGAATATTTGGTTGAACTTTTATTCTTTTTAACAACATCAACTTGTGATCCATCAACGATATCCATAGAATTATGATTTTCAATTCCCTTCATGCTAGTCATTGATAGTTTATCAGAATGCWGGGAACTTGGACTAGCCTCAATTGATAAATTCAACAACCCTGTACTCCTTCTAATCGATGCTTTTTTACTTTTGCTAGACATTGATACTTGTTGCTCAATATCATCAATAGAATCAGAAACCTCTTGCATTTTGATGCCACTACTTGTTTTCTTCGTCATAGGCGTTGAAGAATCTAATCCAAAGGGATTGCGATTTTCATTATTGAAACACGTCTTGGAGCTGCGATTATTCATTGAGTTGCCCAATCCTAGTGAAATTTTCGAAGAGTCTTGTGTTTTAATTGTATCTGGACTTGAATTAGGTGAATGAAACAGCCGTTTCCGTGTGTTAAGCGGGAATGTTATAGTTCCCAAATTTCCAGAATTCGATGTTACTGGTTTCAATACTGCCGCCTCAGTCACGGGGTTGGCTGACGAGCCAGATGGAAAACCYTCGACCCCTTTCATCCCTGGTCCTCTATGATGAGGAGTCCGTGGAGCCATGTTTGTGTCTATAGCTTTGGTAACGTGCGGGTGCTTTGCGAGGCACTAAGGTGGGCTGGTAGATGTTTGAGGTAAACAACAACAAACAAACGCCATCATTTTTTTAGGRGTGACAGCGGCTATTGAATTTTCTATACAACTTGGCGCGCGTGCATGCACGCGTTGGATTGATAATCGCGTCGTGGATTATTTATGCATGGAACGAAGTTTGAATTTGCTTTGTGGATGCATCTCTGGAACAAAGAGCTGTAAAATGTTTATTTGAGTTTATTGCTATGTACAGAAACATCTATATATTGATACATTAAAACAAACACATACACACRCATACATACAARTTTGTGTGTATGGAACTCCACAGACTTGAGTGTTTTTATTGCTTTCCATTCCTWGAGTTGTCCGATGGGTCTATAGATTTGTAGTACTTGGTCAAGGCGAGTAAAGTTGGGTTCAGATCTGCTACGGAAGCTGAAGCAGATGATGATGTTTTGAATTTTYTGGTATGCTCTGATATGCTAAAAGTCGAGGAATTGGAACCAGGYGTGTTACCCGATGTGTCCTCTAAAAAYAAGCTGAGCGGAATGGTGGTTTTGAAAACTTCATACGCTGCTAATGTGAACCCAAACTGAGGACACGATCTGCAAACTCTGGCGACACCACCTTTGAAAAAAGCAGCAGGTCCTTCTTCGGTCAAAATTCTTTTGAAAGTTTGAGGAATAGATTTATATCCGATAGGATCATCTATTCTAATTTTACTTTGCATTCTTGTTTTAATAACATCCGATGGAGTAGTAAACAAGGCAGCAGGTATACCTGCTAGTCCCCCAGAAGCCAATAATTCCATGGGTGATAAGTTCGATTTTTTGTTGGGATTAGAAGGATCAAGATTGAACACGTACTTCTTGATATTAGCATAAGTCGGAAAGTAAATCGAAGAGAAAGGAATATCCCTCAACAGACAAGCGGTCGAACCTTTATATAAACCCTTCACCCCTAGTTCTTTCACAATTTGTAAGGCTGATTTAGGTATCACTGGTTGGCCYTTAAGTTTGAGTTGGGTTAGGTATTCACCTTGAGTCTGAAGTCTGATTTTCGACACTTCTAAAGGATTTGTAACAATCACTTGACAAACTCCCGCAGACGAACCGGCCAATATTTCCCAACCAAGAGAAATTTCATTCGTTGGAGAAATGGACTTGGCATAATTTCTTACTAAATCATTAAGAGTCAATTTGATTGCTTTCTCTGGTGCAACACCAATAATTTGAGGCAATAAACCAGAATATAAACCCAGCACACCTTCATTTCTTATCAAAGTTTTAAAACAATGAGAATATGAAGTATATAGCTTAGAATTCCCTTGGTTCTGCATTCTGGTTTTCACCATATCTATGGGATAAACAATAGAAGCACCGATCATACCTGCAGCCGAACCTAGTAAAAAGGAATAGGCTGAATTCAGAAATTGGAARGTTGAATTCGAAGTTCTGGAATCTTTCACCACCATGTCGTCTGTTAAAATAGCCAGTAAATCAGTGTGACGGATCGATGGATCTGACTTGATATATTCAGTTGAGGATTTATTCCAATTAAAAAAAAGAATAATTTCATTTTCGTCAATTGAYGGAACAATTGAACTAGTAAAGTTATGGAAAGTTKTAGCAGTTAAACAAAAAGGAAWTTTAGAGTCGCTGTGGGAAATCTTTTGATAGATCAGGTAGTTTAATTTTGGTAAATCTCTTAAAAGTTTTGCAATTTGTCTAGAATCGTTATAATCAAGCTCCTGGCCGAARGTTTCAAATGTGAAATTTTTGGCATAATTGGATATTTTAGGCGACAAATTGTTGTAGAAAACATTGTTTATAATGGAAATYAATTGATCCGGCGTGACTGTAGAATTTTCGGATTTTACGTTATCGAACATGTACTGAAATTTAACTTTTGGTAAGGAATCCATGATATGAGAAAAGCTTGAAAAAGTTAATGTGTTATCACCATTAATCAATTGATCTATGAATGGCAAGTCTGATTTGTTGTAGTTCTCTACCAGAGAATGCAACGTTGATGACTTAATGGTAGAGTCAAGGGAGATTGCCGAGTTTTGGAGTGASTCTTTTTCCTTTTGATTTGATAGTTTGATTTCATAGATCTTACAAATGAAAAACATTAACTTATTAATATCGSTATCTAAATCAATGTCTTTGATTGATTCCGTTCCTGTAGTATTCATTGGGAAAATATTGGCAAGTTGCTTAAAGTCTTTAATATCTAGATATCCTTTTTGGGAGGGGTCTGAAATAGAAAACAGGATGTTGACAATATTCAGAGGTATGTAAGATGCAATCTTGGACAAGTATGCAATATCTGGTACTACTGCATTTGCCTCATTGTTATTTATTGTGGAATGGTGATCAAACAGAAATTGAAAGTCATTTTGTTTCAACACCTTCTTGCCATCTGGAACGTCATTGTATACCTTGGCGTAGCGCTCAAAAAGAGCGTCGGGGGTCATCAATGGTCAATAAYGGAAAATTACTGTTGAATTAAGAATAATAGAAAATGTTACGTAACCGCCCAAGTTCTGAACTACGCAAAATAGGTTGGAGAGTTATAAATTTGCAGACCGACAATTTCCCCGCAACAAACATCAGGAAGCGGAAATTTCCAGAAGCGAGTAAAATTTGCAGAGTTGATTTCACTCATAGCATCCCGGCCCGGACCGGCGTTAGCGCAAGCCTTGTGAGGGAAAGCGCTGCCAGCGCAGCGACCCCCCAGAGTACTTTCTTTGCGGAAAAYTGGGCCCGCAAATATCTTTTGGYCCCTCCCACCCCATGAAATGCACCGAGAGACACAAGTGCGCCCAGGGCAAGCCAGCTCAACACATCATGTTTTAAGGCGCGAGCCACACTTGGCAAGCCGATACGCACCCCTGGCCCGTGGCTCCAACGKGCAAACCATACATGACCTGCCAAAACCCCAGCGAGCAGCCATCCGCTTGTGCGCAAGGGACTCCAGCGATGTGCAGTTCCATGTGCTGAGCGGAAAAGTGCCCGGTGSACATACAGTCCCGCACCAGCAGCTAGATGAAGGCCCGCGCCAATGGCCATTGTAAGTTCAACACCAGGTAGAGAATACAACTCACGACCCATCATAAGAAGATCATCAGCGGCAGCCATACCCAATAAACCGGGCGCAGCAATGACAGCTGGTAAATGAACTGCTGCRAATGCTGTCATTGGAACTACGCTCCACTTTTGAATTATGTGAAGCACGTCTACAACGTTGACACCTCTGCGGGACTTGTCCGGAAGCTCAGGGACATCTGCACCAGTGACAGATACAGGCTCAGGCGCAACATTCGTGAGCCCATCTATATTTTGTGGTAGGTTTTGTGTCATGTCAGCTATCTTCTCAAAATGCGCTSAAAAGTCGCTACTCTGTAAATCTAATGGATACCAGAGAAACAAATTCACAGTCTATCAGATCACGAATTTTTCTTTCTGTGTTTATCTTTTTCTGCTTCGAGTAATGAACCAGCGATTGCACCCTCGGACYTTCCTAATTGGGTATAGTAATTAACGAATTTTTTTTGATCTGTGTCTGTTGACGTCTACATTTTGCCAGCCACCTAAATGCTTACCGGGCATTGTATTCTTGACTGTTTCTCTATACTTGTTCCTCTAGCTRATTCTGCTTTTCTTTCTTTTGCAGTGTCATCTCTCTCATCGTTTATTGTGTTTTGTGTTTTTTTGTCAAACCATCGTACTACGCTTGAACCAACTACTGTCAATCGTTTCTGTCAACCAGACGTTCTACCCAGATCTATTCCTTTCCCCAATTCATATAAATGTACCATTCTTTTGACTGCCCCACATCTCAATATCTTCCGTGTTTCCAAATGTCCTTGTCCCCTACTCACAAGGACGATAGTATGACTGTTATGCCAAGATCTTTCACTCCAACAAAAATGACCTCTCGCAAGCGGAAATTAGATGACAACAATAACACTTCTAATTCAACTGACACCTTCCATTCTGATGCTAGTTTTTTGTTAAAAACACCCGTCAAATCAGGCTCAACTCTTGATGCAGATTTTTTTCTTACGCCTCCAAGATCTGCTAAACGTCCAAGAACGGTGCCATCCTCGCCAATTTTGTCAAAAGAGACTCCAACACATAGCTTGAAGGTTAATCACGTTTTCAAAAGCCCAAAAAGCCCTTCTTTTTCAACCGAGTATGAAATACATTCTTCGTCTCTACCTTTGCCACATGGCYTATCCGAAAGAAAATTGTCGATGTCCACCTCATCAACAGGTATATCATCTGCATCATTCTCTCTAACCGACCCAATACATTACACAACTAGAGCAGAATCAGCTCMTGACACAGACGAAAATGATAAAGTTAGCATTGATGTTACTCCTCCTCAATCGGTTTCTACCTCTCCTAAAAGCTTCCACGCAAATATGCTACTGAATCCTTCTCAGCGCCCTGCCAAACTCCCTGTTAAAACACAACCATATCACCATCTATATCCMGATACGAGTTATCAATTCAATTTAGCTGGATCAACCATTGCCAACAACAATTTGAATAAGTCGTGGAGATCTGTTTGTGACGATAAATTGAAACACAATTTTTCT
>BCGC01000001.1:2436370-2508541 GCA_001599115.1 Pichia sorboxylosa | reverse complement strand
TATAGATGTCTGGATTGTGACACTGCCGTTCAGGTTCTCAAATAATCGCCTGCCTTTTTTCAAACCCTTATATACCTTGTTTTTTTATTCGTTGTCGATTTGCCATAGTCTTTATTTTTTTTGTCCGCTGTATATTATATAATCTTTTTGTTTATCTTGAAATCATTATCTACTCTTTCTTATATCGTTGGTAAATACTGTAAAATATGGTTTGACCTTTGCTTTTCTTTGCTGTTGTTTGCTTTTCTTGTAGCGAAGGGGTAGTCGATTTTGTACTTCATTGGGCAATTTTTTATTTTYTTTTATTTTGTTGGTTCGCAACAATTAGCCGCGGTGTAGCTTCTTTCAGCGATTTTGGGACTTTTCACTTGCATGCYCACGATAAATTGATGGGGAGCAGAATATGGGAGCAATTCTGTTATTGTTGTAGCTATCTCTGATTAGTTTTGCAACATACTATCATYGATGGACAGCCATAGGTGTTTTAAGTTAAAACATGTAAAATTAAACATTGTAATTACAATTCTTAAAATCAATACAACAYCGATCTGGTTCAGAAAACTGAAGAATTTTTCCGCGTGGCGGTTTGAAATTTACCAATATATTGGTTTAAAACTCAAACCGTCTTTTTCCTTATTTATTCATGTTGAAAACGATGTCTAGTAGTGTCAAGATGCTTAGACGGTCTTACCCTCTTTCCCCCTGCGAATCGCTTAATTCTGTGAGCTCAAACATCACACTGAAACAAAAAATTCATGAAAAGATTGAGCTACTTAACTCCTATTCTAAATTATCTAATTACGAATATGAGGTGAGACCATTTTATGTTTGTGATGTGGGGGAGTTGAAACAGCAGTTTCAACTTTGGAACAAAAACTTACCATTCATTAAACCATACTATGCTGTCAAGTGTAATCCAAATGTTGACTTTTTGAAAGAAATGATCAAAATTGACCCGCAAATGGGGTTTGATTGTGCATCAATGAAAGAAATTCAACTMACGTTGAAGGCTTTTGAGGACATGGAAATCAGAGCAGAAAATCTGATTTTTGCAAACCCAATCAAGCCAGTTTCTCATCTAAAATATGCAACCCAAGTAGGAGTGGATTTGACAACAGTTGATTCCCTTGAGGAAATTGAAAAGATAAAGTTGGCAACAGATGGAAAGATGAATGTCTTGATTAGAATCACGACCGATGATTCAACGGCTACATGTCCTTTGAGTGTTAAATATGGTGCTGATTTGGAATATAGTTACAAGCTTGTTGAAAAATGTGTCGAATTGGGGATTCAAATCAGAGGTATTGCATTTCATGGAGGATCTGGATTTAAAGATTCAAATACCTTATACAAAGCCGTTAAAGACTCCAAACTTTTATGGGACTACATCAATTGTAAGCAGTTGCAACCATGTAATTTTTTGGATGTCGGTGGTGGTTTTGAAAAAGACAGCTTTGAACATACTTCAAAAGTGCTTTTTGATAGTTTGATTCATTRTTATGGGTATATGATTGAAAATGGTGATATCTCGATTATTTCTGAATTGGGRAGATATCTATCAGCTACATGTTTTACTTTGGTTACACAAGTTAATGGGATTCGTAGAGAGACRGATTCAMACAAGACACGAGTCTATTTRAACGATGGGTTGTACGGTAATTTGAACTGCATTTTGTATGACCATCAGAATGTTGAGCCGTTGAATGTCACTTCCAATGGTGAATATGTCTTTGAAGAAAGCAACTTTATGAAMAACGACCAAATATATTCGATATGGGGTCCAACTTGTGATGGCCTAGATTGTATTAGATCAAAATGCGAACTTGAGTTTGATGTCAATATTGGCGATTTCATTGGTTTTAAAAATGCCGGAGCATACACCAATGCTGCAACCACCACTTTTAATGGATTCAGTAATGATTTTGAAGTTGAGTTCATTGATTCATCCAATACTACATAGGAGAATGTGCTTTTTTATAGTTGTAGTCGTTGTGGGATCCACAATCATTAGACTCATTTCTGGAGCGTTTTGTGCCCGAAGTGTGGGTTCCATCGTTGATTTCCACATGCATACCTCCTGTTTCCGTTTCATCCATACAGATATTATCATAATCCTCGTCTATATAAGAATAATCGTCATCATCTGCTTGTCCAGACCTCGATAGTTTCAATTCTGCCGCAGCATGGAYAATAGAAGACCCCGCAGAATAACACGAGGTGTCTGGTGCTACAGGYCGGTTAGAAGTGGAGTAGTTGATGCCTTCTGATAGAGACTGATTGACAAATTGAAGTGATTGCAATGGTGTTAGATTTGAGAATTCGGCAAACAGTCCTGTCACCAAAGGCTGAGGTGGGAACCTTTGCATGGGAGCAAGAATAAATCTGTAAGGGCGGTTTTGATGTTTGAAATCAATTGTAATTTTGGTGAGGTTGTGGGAGATTGTATGATTGACTATATCTGACAAAGGTATGGAAAATGTGATTCCCTCGGATGAGAGCTCTGGATATGATTGAGTCAAAAGCGATTGCTTAGATGATGGTAAGTTTATGAGCAAAACATCGGTGAGAAGATAAATTTGGCAGAAACTTTCTAGCCACACCGTATTTGTCGCCGGATCACGATATTGGTTCATTTGCAAATCATGCAACGCTGCATATGGAATGTGTAATGCAATCTCTGGCGGGAACTTCAATTCAAAGCTGTTCTCATATGGTACAAACTCGGCTGGAARACGTACATTCCATGCAGATCCTGCAAACCTGACTAACCAAGCCGGCGCATCGCCAAATTGTCCTGGGCTTGTTCGTGCATATGACGTCCAGGAAACACTGTTTTCAACAGTTGGAATTGCTGTTGCCAAAGACATTATACCCACACTTTTTCCTSCAATCTCTTCAGATGTCAAGCACGAGACATCTTTTTGAATTTCTCCAACATAGCCAAAGTCATTCCTGCTGGTGCGCGATGCTACATAACCTTGTTTCTGTGGAGAAATCTGCATGAAACCCTCTTCTTGATCAATCGCATAGCAATTCTTTTTTCCAATGATATTTTTTAATGCTAATAAAACTGAACCTGCTTTGATGTTCAATAGCCATCCATAAGATTTGGGAGTTGAATGGTGGATTGATAGATTTTCTGTCGTGAAAAAAAAAAAGCTACTTCATCAGGTTCGTGAAACGACACTTGTGCTATATTTCGAGTAGTACATTAAAACGATAACTACCAGAAATAGTATAATGGAAATAGATTGAATAATCATATGGTTAGAAAACTAAAATTTCCTTCAAAATACTCCGGCAAATACAACCACCCCTATTTGAAGCATACACGTGRCTCTTTACAGGCAAGTCAGCCAACTCAAAGTAGCATTCACGCATGCTTGCACACATTTCCATGCTGGAAATTCCTGTATTAAATATCAGCCCACATCAAATGACTAACAAAAAATTACACATCTAACTTTAAACCACAATGATATCCATAAATTTGCTGTACCAGATATGATATGGTATATAATAACCTTCAACCATTGATGTCCGGAGCAACATTAGCAAAATGGCGCGTGCTATACTTTAACTTTAGCACAAACGCTAAACTCTATATGCTTTGCTTGGAGAAATTGCTTTTTCGCGGCTCACAGCGTGAAAAAAAAACGCTTATCTGGCGAAAGAGCAATAAAACGAGCGTTGCTGCTGCAGTGGTTCGAGTGCAATTGAATAATGGAAGGGAGAACAGGTAATTTGTGGAGCGAGCTTGGTGCGTCGTCGATACTTTGAGCAAGGAATTGATATAACACAGTGTATCTAGGCTAGATGAAGTCGATCAAATGTGTTGTTGTTGGAGACGGTGCAGTTGGTAAGACGTCGTTGCTGATTTCGTACACCACGAACCAGTTTCCAGAAGATTATGTGCCGACGGTATTTGATAATTACTCGGCCAACGTGATGGTTGGCGATGAAAAAGTGACCATCAATCTATGGGATACTGCTGGGCAGGAAGAGTACGACAGACTCAGACCCCTATCGTACACGCAGACGGATGTTTTCTTGGTGTGTTTCTCCGTGGTGGAGCCAAACTCGTTTGTCAACGTCAGCGCCAGATGGTCACCAGAGCTGCGTCACCACACGCCGAAATCCACCAAAGTCATTCTCGTGGGTACCAAGGCCGATTTGCGTGACGACCCCCATGCACTGGATGAGTTGGATGAACAGGGCGAAAAACCAGTCACTGTGGAAGACGCCACGAATTTGGCCAAAGAGTTAGGATTCGTTGGCTATTTGGAATGTTCTGCTGCAAGTCAACGTGGTGTTCGTGAAGTGTTTGATTGTGCCATCAAAACTGTTCTTTCTCCAGAAGAAGAAGAAGAACAACAAAAGCAACAACAACAGCAGCAACAACAAGCAACTGTTGCTTCAGATCCAGCTGCCTCCTCCTCGAATGCTGGCAATAACTCGAATATTCGTAAGGTTTCTGCTAAACCAATCACCACAATCCCAAAACCAGTCAAAAAAGCTAAAAAATCAAAGAAATGTACACTTTTGTAATCCTTATTTATGCTTTCAGCTACATTCAAGCTCAAGCTAGTTTCCAATTATACTAWTTTTTTTTCTATTTAATCCTATAACACACATCCCCCCCACCCTCATATCATTTTTACTATATTCATTTATGTTTTTTTCGTATCACATAACGTTATTCCACGTCATATTTCATGATATATGCTATTCTATAAAACATAGGAGAATAAATGCTTCAGTGGTTCAACATTTGTGCTCTATCTGGGTGGATTCCAGACGAGACAATCGGGTCCACCTTTTCGGAATCTGCTTTTGGTTTAGAGCCACCAGACCTGGCTGACTTCTTCAGCTGTTCTTGACGTTGACTTTCGACTCTCTTTTGACGTTGTTCTGCAAGGGCCTTCTGTTTTTCAGCAAGTTTATTTCTCCGATTCGCAGAATTTCCACCTCCCCCGACGGTAAGTTCTACATTGATCTTTCTACCATTCAACATGGTATGATGTAAATTCAATGAAAGTTTCACAGAATTGGAGTTTCCAGCAGCATCCTTACGAAACTCTATAAATGCAACTCCCCTATCTGGTCTTATACGCACAACATCCGGGGCTGCTGATTTGAAATGGTTTTTGAGGTCTTGTTCCGTGACTTTATATGGTAAATTACCGACRAAAACAATGGTCTTTGGTCCATCATATGAATCTGTCTTCTTCTTGGCTCTATGGAATTTTCTTTTACGAGGTCCTGCTTCTGCCTTTGCCGCTTCTTTTGCTGCAGCCTTTGCTTCTGCATCCGCTTTAGCCTTTGCTTCATCTGCTGCCTTCTTAGCTTTGGCTTCTTCTACTGCTTGAACAGCTTCTGCTGCCTTGGCAGAGCTTTTAGATTTGAATTTCAGCGCTTTAAGTGCTTTCTTTGTGATCTTTTCTTCAGCCATTCCCAATGCCCAAGTATTCTTTTCCAAGTGAAAGGAAATTTTGGTAAGATCGCAAATACATCTTAAATTTTTTTTTTCCAAATATTCATAAGTTACGACTTGGAAATCTCGCYTCGGACTACAAAATATATTCTTCATTCACACTTATCGATGGTGCCACACATRACTAAGTGYTGCTACAGCAATGGCCAGAAGAGTTGCAATACATCTTCCCGGAAGAGGCAAAACCTTACCAGGAAGGAGACCAACTGGCAGAGCAGCTGTTAAGCGAAAATATAGTGCAATAGATGAAGAAAAGTCATCAAACGTGATATCAGGGACAATTTCCAAAAAAGTAGTGCCAATACCGCCTGAAAAGAACGGAGGACACAACTCAGAATCSAAAGAAGAAAAAGAAAGTCACGAGATAGAGAAATCGGGAGAGATTGATGCGACTCAAGCACCGTCAGAAAATGAGAAACATGAAGTGCTAGACACTATTTTTCCCTCTTTACCAAGCACATTTTCATCGACCAAAAATTGCCATGTGGAGAACACAAACACYTCTAAAATTTATTTTAAAATAAAAACTAATTACAGACAGTATATAAATAGAGATAATGGTACCAATAGGGAGCTGTCACCACCTCGGAAAAAAATTAAAATGTCTTTACACAAAAAAGTTTAGCCAAAAAAAAAAAAATAACACCTTATTTCTTTTTTCCCATGACTCCAACATTTAAAAACAAACTTGCAATAATTGTACTACCTGCAAATGCAATAGCAACATAGTATGAATACTTTGTTGCTTCAAATAATTCCACTTTATGGGACTCTTGTTCAGCAGTACCATAAAACGGAAACTTGGATGTTATAATGGTACTATTAATACCTAATGCCACAGACGAACTCAATTGTGTAATTGTATTAAAAGTACCAGCCCCTCTACTCTGTAGCYTTTTTTCTAATGAAGATAATGTCACCCTATTGGAGATGTTATAGATCAAGTCAGCCCCCACAACCGTTAGAATGAAAGCCCAAAACGGACCAGCAAAATAGTTTCTGTGAAGTGAGTTAGTTGCCCAGATTATCGAGGCAAATGTRAAACCTAAGGTACCTGTGGTCATCAAAAACCGTGCAGGTATACGGTGCATAGTGAAACCAGCAAAAATATTCACCAAGGTTCCTGCCACAGGTTGAGTAAGCATGCAACACGCTGTCACAATAGCACTATAGTTTCTAATTGTTTCAAAATAAATGATGGCATTATAATTCAGGAAGCCATAAAAAACCATCCAAGAAAAGCTGGCAATGAACATACATATGCAAAAATTTTTGTTTTTGAATAAACTCATTGGCATTAGAGGGTTTTTGGGTATGTACAGTTCATAGAGTACAAAAACACCAATTAAAAAACACCCCACAATAAGCAGTGCAATAATGTAGGGGGTTTTCCATCTCTTTTCTGTTGCATCAACCTGGGTTAATGAAAAGCAAATCAGTGTGAAAGCACTTAGGGATAAAAGCGCACCAACATAATCTAGACTTTTGAAAACAGCTCTAGAATGGTTCCAATCAATACGTTTATCATTTGGCAGATAAAAGTATACTGCTAYAGCTAATATAGCAAACAAAATGGTCAAAAAGAACTGTGTAGCTCTCCAATCTAAAGCGACAACACAGACACCAGCAATGAAAAAGCCAAATGCTCCACCAACAGGTGCACCAATTCCAAAACATGACATCACCATATTTTTCCGTTTGGAGTCTTTATAAGCAGAGCCCAGAAATCCAGCGGCTGCAGGAGTTGAACATGCAACTGCTGCTCCCTGGAATGCTCTGAAAAGACAAAGTAAAGTAAAGTTATGCATAAATCCACAGATCAAAGAAAAAATAGCATATAATGAAAATCCAATGATCATTGCRTTTTTTCTTCCAAATGCATCTGCAATACCACCCATTAATAGCAAGCAGGAACCATTTGCTAGAGTAACACTGGAAACGGACCATGTTAATTTTCCACCATTAATATGAAAATCCTTGCTAGTAGCATCAAGTAATGTCTGGTATGCCGTACCTGCCATACTAGCAGCTGCCGGCCCAAAAGTACATAGAAAAATACATAGACATTCTTGAAACAGGGACCCAAATATCGCCGGCCTTGCTTCTGGATCAATAGTTAATGTAGAGTGGTTGGTTTTATTCTTTTCTAAGTCTACCCCCTCATTTAGTGCATTGTAAGTAGCGACATTTTCATCGGTTTTTGGGTCATATTTTTGTGCAGGACCATTTTCCTTTGTTGATACGGTATCCCCAGTCTCTAYTGATGGAGCTACGCTAGGTGTRTCCATAGTGATTGGCAAGTATASCKATTTCTTTTATAATTTGTAAAGACAATCAGTTGGAAAATTTCTGTATTTAAATAAAAATTCAATGCTGAGATTAATGTCGGAGATTATTTGTTATACGCGGATTATACATTATACTTATAACCGCACCAGAGCGGTTTTTAKCAGATGAGAAGAACAAAACAGTGCTTGTTTATCTAATTTATAGAGTTTGTATATTCTTCTAGTAAATCGTCATATTTAGCCTTGAGTGCAGCATACTCGAAGTCTTTAATTTTCAATTGATCCTTCAATTTAGATTCTTCGGTGACAGAAGAATTGATGATTTCATCRGATTGAGTATTGTTGGCATCAATGGTGAAGTTGGTGAACACCGTTTCTTCAGCTTGTGTTTGCTCTAACCATGTGTTGAAATCCCAAGATTTTGATTCACGAGTTGGGTTCAACTTCAGTGTTAAAGTTTCGTTGAATAAGTCCTTTTGCTCGACAACAGATCTTTTCAGAACAGGTATAGATCTCATAACAGTTTTATCAACTTTATGGGTTGGATTTTTATTTTGGAATTTTGCATCATCTATGTTGATTGTGAAAAGCTCAATGTTGGCAATCGAGCCGTTCAATTCTTTTAGTTTCTTGGAAATTTGTTTAGTTGTTATATCAATCAATAACAAACAACCTTTGTCATCACCCGATACGAGAAGTGTTCCATCAAAAGAGACCTTTAGTTGTGTTATCTGAACACTATCCGATTTCAGTTTTTGATTGTCAATGTTGCAAGTAAAAGTTTCGTTTAGCTCTAGGTCAGGTTTCAACGTGACAATCGAACCATTAGAAGGTAAAGCTTCAATGACCTTGGTTTTTGGGTTAGTTTTAAACATTGAAACAGATCGTATGGTACCATCCAAATGTCCTAGGTAAAGACTACGAAATGCAGGATCGACGGCGAGGCATGTGACGGGACTAGTTGAGAYGATTGTTGTAGACAAATCGATTTTATTGCTTAAAGAATAGATTCTRACTGTAGAGTCCATTGAGGAGGAAACCAATTTGATGTCATTATTTAGACCTTTGTTAAAGTGAATCGATGTGATTGGYAAAGTATGGTCTGTCAAAATTGCAAATGGTTTGTCGGCTTCATCTGCAGATGCATGGTTGAATAGGGAGTTGACCGARTGAATGACAATTCTGGAGTCTTCACTAGCTGTGGCRACGAAACCTGAGTGAGAAACAATATGTGTAAGYTTTTGATAGTGGTTTTGTTTGACATTTAACAATAAGCCGGAATTCAAAGACCATATGTACAATTTACCGCTAACTGATCCGGCCAAAAGGTAGTTTTCATTAAACACAGTCAAACACGTTAGAATTTCAGGTAACGGAATCACTTGTTCAGGGGATTCTTTACCATTCAAATACACATGCAAGATTGGTTTATCTGGCAAAGCCACCAAGAGATGGGAGCCGTTACCTATACCAAGRCTAAGCGAAGCGTTTTGATTAGATGGTGCCTGTCTGTATTGTTGATATACTTTAGTCGTATGAATTGATGAGAGATATGCAAAAGCRGTGGCATGTTTTTTGTCTTCTGGGTTCCCAGTGGCATTATAGTACACTAGTTCGTCCATGGTATGCGATGGTGACAGTGTGTTCAGTGATTAGTTCTCAGCACATTGAAATATTTTTTTTCGTTTGGAAAAAAAAAATAGAGGCAAATTTCAATATTTTGAGAGCGCGAGAGAAGAGAATTACAAACCGATGCGATCTACACACGACACGACACGACACGACTATACATACTGAGCATTTGAAGTTTGCTTCACGATAGATATCTTCACTTCTGCAGAAAGACCAAAATGCCCATTGAGTTTTTAGGTACAGTGTTATTGGAAGGAACACATCGGATTCCGTATTGGGAACAGATCAAGAAATATGGTCCGTATATCGCTGGATTGACTTTGACCAAGCTATACTTYAGCGGTAGTACTAATACATGGGAAAGAAACTTGCATGGCAAAGTTTACATTGTTACAGGAGGTACAAGTGGGATTGGGAGCGTTGTGGTGCGTGACATGGCCGAAAGGGGGGCGCAGCTAGTGCTGTTGACCTCCCAACTTTCTGAGACCGGTGCGGACAACAGTGGGAAACTGTGGTTGACCGACTACATTGAGGACTTACGAGACAGCACAGGAAACCACCTGATTTATGCTGAAGACTGCGATCTAAGTGATTTATACAGCGTGCGGAAATTCGCCACCAAATGGCTAGACAACAAGCCTGCAAGAAGACTCGACGGAGTASTGTGTCTGGCCGGTGAGTGCATGCCAATGGGGAAATTGAGGTCTAACACGATCGACGGCATTGAACGCCAAATGGCTATCAATTACGCAGGACATTACCATCTTCTGACATTGCTTGAGCCAGCTTTGCGGGCGCAACCTGCGGATAGAGACGTTCGTGTCGTGATTGCCAGTTGTCTATCACAGAACCTGGCCATGGTGTCGGCAGTCGACCCTCTCTGGGAAGAGAGACCCTACCCTGCGAGAAAGCCCTGGAGAGTGTATGGGACCTCCAAGGCGCAGCTACATTTGTTTGCCCAGGAATGGGCCAGACGTGTACGCGCAGTTCCTCGCCCGGACGCACAGCCATGCGCCGTGACTGTTGCCGTTGCGAATCCTGGTGTGGTGCGAACCCCCGGCACTCGTCGTTTTCTCACGGGCGGCTCTCTCTGGGGGCTGCTCCTGTATCTGCTATTTTATCCCCTGTGGTGGCTGTTTCTGAAGGGCGCGGGCCGAGGCGCCCAGAGTGTGCTCGCTGCACTATATGCTCCGCCACAGGGCGCTGCAGGGTATGTTAAGGAGTGCAAATTGATCAGAGCGCCGAAACTGGTGAGCGACGCGACACTGGCGGCCGAACTTTTCGACTCTACGGCGGTTAAAATCCAAGCGCTCGAAAAACAGGCTGCCATTGAGCGGAACCGGGGGAAGAAAAAGCAAAAAGAAGAAAAAGCAACCCCGGTCGCTGATAGCAGTAAAGCGYTGGAATMTGCTGCAGACTCTTTGGGGGTTTTCACCAGCGCCTTTCAGGGTGATCATTCTTTGTTTCCCACAGATGCTCAAATCAAAGCTGTTCGTAAACATTAGCGCCATATTGTATAGCATTTCTGAGTGAAAAACCGTGCCTAGCCGAGACTGTTGCTCGCACCGTGACTAATTCACAGTCGACGCACGCGAACATGACTTTTTCCTATTTAATGATCAGACAAGCATCACATCTCTTCACGGTACCAGGGAGAGTGGATTGGTGTCAGGAAAAWTTGAAATTTTTTAACACTTTGTGGTTATCCGTAGCATGTTTTCYTCCCTTATCAAAACAACAAAACCAGCGGGCACTGCGCTTCACAGAATGTCATCTACGCTAGCCCCWTTAGACGCCTCTAAATTGGTCATCACCAAAACAAGCAACCCTAAGGAACCTATTCCAAATGAAAAGTTGGTGTTTGGTCAAACTTTCACKGACCACATGCTTCAAATTCCATTCTCCTTCAAATCCGGTTGGGGTACACCAGAAATCAAGCCATATGGTCCTCTCTCTTTGGACCCATCTTCATGTGTCTTCCACTATGCCTTTGAGTTGTTTGAAGGTTTGAAAGCTTACAAGGACAAAAACGGTGATATTAGAATGTTCAGACCAGACAAGAAYATGGTCAGAATGAACAAGTCTGCCGAAAGAATTTGTCTCCCAACCTTTGATAATGAAGAAGTCATCAACTTGATTGGTGAGTTATTGAAGTTGGATAACAGATTCATTCCTTCCGAAAAGGGCTAYTCCATGTACATCAGACCAACTCTTATTGGTACTTCCGCAGGTTTAGGTGTCCACACTCCTGACGAAGCTTTATTGTTTGTCATTTGTTCTCCAGTCGGTCCTTACTACAAGACCGGTTTCAAGGCTGTCAGATTAGAAGCCACTGACTACGCTACAAGAGCTTGGCCAGGAGGTGTTGGTGACAAGAAGTTGGGTGCYAACTACGCTCCTTGTGTCAAGCCTCAATTAGAAGCTGCCAAGAGAGGTTACCAACAAAACCTATGGTTATTCGGTCCTGAAAAGAATGTCACTGAAGTCGGTACCATGAACTTCTTCTGTGCTATGAAGGATTCCAAGACTGRTAAGAACGAATTAGTCACCGCTCCATTGGATGGTACCATCCTTGAAGGTGTCACCAGAGACTCCATTTTGAGTTTATGTAGAGAAAGATTAGATCCAAACGAATGGATCATTTCTGAAAGATACTGTACCATTACYGAAATTGCCGAAAAGGCCAAGAAAGGTGAATTGATTGAAGCCTTTGGTTCCGGTACTGCTGCTATTGTCTCCCCAATCAAGGAAATTGGTTATAACGGTGACCACATTCAAGTTCCATTATTACCAGGTGAAGAATCTGGTGCTTTAACTAAGCAAGTTTTGGCTTGGATCCAAGAATTACAATACGGTGTTGTTGAATCCGACTGGTCCAGAGTTTTCAAAGTATAGATATYGAAGAATTGTAATCYTTATTTATAGATAAATCGCACAATGTTGAACTACATTTTCCTACCACTATAGATTGGCACCCATAAATTCGGTGCATGCATACCTAGCGCACTCAAATTTTTGGGACTCCGAAGGAATAATGTGTGTGTTTTTTTTTTGTTTTTTTTCTTTCCGGCGTTCTTTGCTTAACTAYAACTTCTGCCCTTTAATTACCCGACAGACCATGCCTGACTTCAAAGCGATTATAAAGAGTTTCATATCAAGCTCTGAAACGTTTCGATTAGTCACAGATAATGCGGTGATTCCACTAACAAACAGATTGATAATTCTTGATTCTTCATTCAATCCTCCGCACCTCGGACATCTATCGATGATTGAGAAAGGGATAACTTCATTGCCTCCCCAAACCGACASTACTACATTGCCCAATAACTTCACACACACTTCGATTAACAATAACTGCGTGATGCTTTTATTCAGTCTGAAAAATGCCGATAAAATTATTTCAAGTGAAAACTCCCTTAATGAGTTTACGCAAAGRTTAGAAATGATGGACATTACGAGACAATATGTTACMAATCAATTGGGGCTAGGTTGTATGATTGGAATAACGAAACTGCATCTCTTTTTAGAAAAGAATGAGGCACTACTTGAGAGCAGTTTTATAAAAAACACAAATATCCGCCTATCATATTTATTGGGATTCGACACTTTCATCCGCATTTTTGACAGCAAATATTACCAATCATCTAAGACATCAATTATAGAAACCCTGGATCCGATGTTTCGTTCCAATATCGACTTTCTTGTGATGTTGAGGGACGACGGCAAATCCACAATTCAGCAACAAAAGATGTTTCTGGATAACATTAAACTGCATGGTACGCTTGACAAAACTACAATTCCAGAGTATTGGCGAACCAAAATCACATATACCTCATCAGAAAAAGAGTGGGGAATTAGTTCATCCGCAATTAGAAACGCAATAGCCTCTGGAAATCCGATATGGGAACASCAGGTTATCCCTGGTGTCGCAAAGTACTTGCTATCCAAACCACATTAACGCCCTGTACATTACGGCCGTACCGGCATTTGGAGAGTTGTTTAGCGTCGATCGACGCTTATTTTCTGAACACGTATACACCTCGCGCTGGTTCCAGGTTCGAGAAGTTTCACCACCACATGTCTCARGTTTTGAACTACAAGTGGGAACATTTCATGCGGCTCTTTTCTCGTTTTTTTTTCCAAAATTTGCCCTCGCCCCTTTCTGATTGGCTCTTGTACAACYCCTTACTCACATACTGAGCACTCAAAACCTATCTAATCTACAGCGCTTTAACTGATACACTTTCCTGACGAGTTTYATTAACTTTTGGTCTCTGTTTCTGTGTCTGCTTGTTGGTTTTACTTAGAAGGTCACTTTTCTAACACACTTTTTACAGCTTTTTTTCCTCTAATACCCATTTGTTGGACAGGACTGCTTGATTGCCGCGTTCTGATTGGTCAACAGGATATTTTCTCAATTTTCATTTTTTTTTTTTCAATTTCTCGAATTCGCTAAAACATTGCGAATTTYCTTACCTACATCTGAGATTCCTAATTAGGAAATAAAGATATTTTACACTCTCACACATTCACATTGCACACCACACCCAGTTACACATAAAGCTACTTATTAAACATCCATGATGACCCCCTCTTTACTCAAGAGAAGTCGCAATTCGTCATGTRCTTCTGCTATTATTGGTGCTGAAAGTGAACCAAAACGCCAGTGCCTGAATAATTCATCCGCAAAATTATGCTCTTACAAAATCAGAGAGCRTGGTAATTCTACTACTGAATCTGATGAAGATGACGATGACCAGAATAGCCATGACAAATCYATTTTAAGAAAGAACGATTTGCTGAACACCTCTATTGTYGACTCAAATGTTACCCGTGCTGTAGCTCAGTACAGTGAAGACGAGGACGAAGATAAATCCGAAAMAAGCCGTGAYTKTTCAWTCGACGATACTGATGTCACTGTGCAYAACCTTGTTAATAACTACACAATGTTGCCTCAAAATAGATATTATCAAACCACTGATGATGAAAGCGAAGATTTCGAAGGATTTCATGATGATGAGAAAAATGACGATGTTACTCTATGCAACCCTTCTAATCCTCCTTCTCCATCGTTTTTTATCAGCAAAAAAAGAACCAAGTCGAATAATGATATTCTAAGTGTCAATTATGGTTCTAACAAGGGATTATTGAACTCATCMAGGTATTCGGTTAGTATTGCCGATGTTGTTGGCAGCATCCCTAACAARTCATATCTTGCTACTCCACTTAACAATAATCACACCAATAACAGCAACAATTTTTTGAGTCAATTTAAGAAAAACAACGGATTGGTGCCTAGATGTGATTTAACCGCTAGATCAAGATGCTTTGATTATTTAGTTGCTGCCATAGATGAAGCTTGGGCTCGTTATTGTGATTCAACTTCCTATGATGAAGATGTTGCATATGGTTACGATGAAGAAGATGTTAATACTCCTAGCTCAAACGTCTATTCATCAGAAGATGATGGATTCAAATCCGAATCATCTGTCACCACTTCTATTACAGATTATGATTACGAAGAACAACGAGTGAACAACAATAACTGCAATAATGCGAAATTTCGTACTTTTAGCATGATAAACAATTCAATCAGTGGTAGTAATACCAACTCGATGATTCCAAATAAGATGGTAAATTCCAAAAGAAGAATTTCCGAAGTTCCTGAGAATTTGAAACTACAACAATTCAAGGACAGATTCACTAAATCAAAATATTATCTAGAAGACTTGGTTGATTCTGATAATTTTAATGATTGCCTTGCATTTTGGACAAAATGGGATCTAATTAAATACTCCGTTGTTGATTTTGTTGAGGAAGATGAAGACGATGAGTATATCGAGTCAAAGATTGATGAGCTCGAAAATGGAAGATTTGTTGATGCTATTGCTGATTGAGCTCAATAAATGATGAAGAAAGATGCAGATCTGTTATGATTGCGAAATAAAAAAAAAACGTACAAATAGTCCACCACAGTATATTAGAAAAAATTTAAAAAAATGTATATTATAATTATGGGTCTTCTCGGTGTTTATATAACAAAAGAAAATAGAATTGATATAAATCAATCAATAAAATTACTAGTAATGGTGAATTTGATTTTAACAAAATATATTTCAACAAAGCTTGTGTAAAATAAATAACAAAAAAAAAAACTACAACCAAAAAAGATTATCTATCGTTGTCCGCAAGTTTGCATTAATATATATATAGATCTGTTTGAATATCAAAGGATGATGCCGTATAGAGGAAAAAGATAGGTAAAATTAAAACTGGATGCTGTTCAGAGAGAGAAAAATGATTTGAAAATAAAAACACAAAATGAAACCACGATAAGATATGCAGATGCTATATATGCATGTGATATAGAAAACTAAGATGCATTAAGCGGGTGTTTTTGGCCTTAGTTGCTCAATTTCTTCGTTATAGGGTATTTTAGAGCCAACAATTTCAATATCCTTTTTATATCGAACAGGGTCAAAATTATCTAAGATAATATCAGGGGAAGCTATAACCCATCCTGGTCTAACTTTGACTGATTTCTCAGAGCCAATACTTGTAGGTATAATATGTAATCTTCTGGTTGAGGAGCTGAAATTTTCAACGACTCTGTATAATTGATTTGGAACTGCCGAATTACCTGTTTTTTCGTTTTCTAATGATAAGTCGGTGTTGACATTACAATGGATTAAATCTTTATCAGTTGATCTTCTRACTGTACCAGTGATGCACATCCAGCAGTGCCACTGCACCTCTTCCAATATTTGATTTTCCGGGATCGACCATTCCTTTGGATAGTAAACGGAGTTTTTATTCACGGGGATGAAAACCAATTCCTCACTTCTTCTAAATCTTTTAGACCATGTCTTTGTGTCGTTTAATAAAGTCGAAAGTTCAGAGATTTTTTGAGTGGATGCCCATATAAATAGGAAACCAGGTCTGGCACATAGCTTATCAAGTGGTAGTTTTGCTAGAAGGGGGTAAATCAATTGGTTTTCAGTTAATGCTCCAATCATGATGACATCAAATTGTAATTCGTAGTCATGAACCCATGAATTAAGAGTCGACACCAAATTCTCGGTTCGAATCCGGCAGCCGTAAGGTCTGGTAGCATGTTTAATAATTTGCTGCTCTTTCAATTTGTATAGTTTTTGTAATTTTGGGTAGCCTTCAACCTGTTGACTTGAATTTCTGATATATTTAAAGGGAAGTTGTCCCGTGTGGATATAGTGATTTGAGTAGTCATTCTTGAATCCGCCACTATTTATGCTATTTTGGTTGGTTTTAGTAGACACCATTTGTGGCTCAACCGAGTTGGTGAACACCACTGGAGAAAGCGAATTGGTTGTCACCGCAGCCATGCGTGGGACAACTTTGTAAGCAAAAGCATGTTGTTGATACTGCTGAGCCGCCAATTGGAACTGTTGTGACATGTGTTTTTGACGCAACGACGCTGGTTTTTTCAAACGACAAGCTGACACAATCTGTGGATTTATATTGCCTGATGTGTATTGCAGTTGTAGCTGCAGTCTGGGCTTATTTGTAGGGGTTTTCCACATGACTTTTTTTTTTCTTGGAGCTGCTTCGGAAGGCTCAGCGAGGCCGGCGGGCTCAGCGGGCTGCCTTTGCTGGTTGTTTGTTGGTCCAATATTGTGATTCTCTATTTTATCGGGTGCTTTTAAGTCTATAAGTGGTTGACCTGACAAACTTGGTTCCATTTTAAYCATAGACATTTTCACTAKACCGTGYGTGTATAGAACCAACGCAGTTTTTGGCAAAACCTTGGCTGCTCAACTTGGCATCAGGGCGATCAAACGACTGCTCTGGCTTGTGTCACCTTTTTATAAAACATATCGCGAATTCTGAAACTCAGTTGTGGTGTTTCATGCGCGCCCCACAGGGGAGCCGTTTCAGCTTCTGAAGGAAAAAGCATTGTCTGCTTTTTTCATTGTGATGGGTATAACTGGTAATATATATATTACAACGTCTAGTTTTGAATTCACTAAATAATGCATGTTAAGAATGGTACCAAAGTAACCTAAAGTTGATAAAAGCATAGCTACGTACAATATATATATATATATATATATTGGAAAAAGTTAGTTTGAGTTTTCAAGGCTGTAAAATGGCTTGTCATGGTATTATTGAGAATCTCTTCTGTTAGTTGAACAGATTCTGTACATCAATCTTTTCTTTTTATTCTTATGGACATCCCTTAATCTCGAAGTTTAGATTAACCCAACCAGAAGATAAGTAAAAAGAAATGCTTGCTGCTATCTACCCTTTAGAGAATTCTCCGCGCAGAGCTACGACAAGTCATTTTGCATAGCAGGCAGAAAAAATGCATACCGATTCTGATTCGACAGCGGCCAACGTGCATTAGGTTCTGGAACTTTTTAAATTAAGAAGTTTCTTTTTCTACYGTTGAGTTGCAATCGATGGCTAATCTATGCCGATGATATCATGACGGTTTTTGGGTATAAATATAGAGCAAATGTCCTGCTTGAGGAGTATTAGTTTTGCTTTTCTTTTGCTTTTGCTTTTCACCAAGCCAGTCACTCGTTAACTAAACCTACTACATTWCCAACTTTTACCTTCATTAAAATTTTGCTACCCACTATGTTTTTTTCTAAGTCACTCGTTTTTGCTTTTGGTTTGCTTCCAGCTATTGAAGCCGCCCCAGCAATTGAACCGGTTGTTGAATACAAAACCATCACTGTGTTCAACGACATCACTGCTGCTATTCCAACCGGGATCACGTTGTCACATCACGTTCATCACCAACATAATGATAATAATAGCAATGGAACATATGTTTCTGATTATGCAAATGATGATTTGGATTGTTCTACTTCCACCAACTCTGTTTTTCAAAACTCCACCACCGGCTATACATCCAGTATCCCTACTTCGACTTCGGTTGTTTATTATACATCATCCATTTCTTCTTYTACCACGGAAGCCACAGTTGAAGAAAAGACTTCCACAACAAGCACATCCTCTGAAATTGTTTCATCTACTTCCTCCACTGCAAAAGCAGTTTCGACTTCTTCCAGCTCGGATGTCATCAGTGGTATTGCCACTTTTTACAGTGTAAGCAACGATAACTGTGGTACTTCTTCCACAGATCAAGATTTTGTTTGTGCCATTTCACAATCCTTGTACAACTCTAATGCGAATAGTGAATCCATTTCAACCTACTGCGGTAAGTTCATTAACATCACTTACCAATCCAAGACTATCCAAGTCAAGGTTGTCGATTCTTGTGAATCTTGTGCTGACAACCATCTTGATCTAAGCCCTGCTGCATTTGATTCTTTAGCTGATGCCGATTTGGGTGTCATTGACATCCAATGGAGTTGGGCTTRAGCTTACTAAATCGTTTTGTTTTTYTCTCCAAGTTTTATACGTTCTGTTCATTAAGCTACAGTTGGGSTCTAAAACCAACAGGTTTGATCCTTCAAATGCAATTTCTATACTCTTACAAAATCTATATCAAAAAAAAAAAAAAAAACCAAAGTTTTTGTGAAAATTTAAAGAACAAAAAGTTCATAGAATGTAAGAAATTTAGATGTTTTCTTGTCTAGATTGGCGCATCTCAAAACTCGTTTAAGCCTTGGCCCATGGAGAAAATCTCGAACATGGACTTTGGAGGCCTTCTTGCTTAGGAACATAATTAATTCTGTGATAAGAATTCAAGTTCTTTCTCAAGACAATTTGATAGCAAGTGGCAGAACCCTGTCTGGAAATAATGGTGGAGTAAGAGAGGAAATATTCCCAAATTCTAAACCACTTAATACCATACTTGTTGACGACTTGTTCTTTGTTAGAAATCCAGTTCTTGTACCACTTATATAAAGTCGATGAGTAGTGAACACCGATGTTATCAATGGAGACGGTTTCAAAACCAGTTGCTTCTAAGCTACTAACAACAAAATCCAATGGTGTTGAAGCATCTGCACCAGGGAAAATATATTTGTTCATAAATAAACCCCAAATCAAATCTTCGTATTGCCACGATTTTCTAAGACCAGCATACTGTAAGAAAAAAATTCCGTCATCGTCTAACATATCGTAAACTTGTTTCAGGAAGGATGAGAAGTGTCTAACACCAACGTGCTCAGACATTTCCAAACATGTAATTTTGTTATACTTTTCAGTACCGTTTGCCAAAGGAGCATCTCTATAATCGCAACAGACAATTCTAGATTGTTCACTTGGSACACCATAAGTCTTAAGCCAGTCATTACCCCATTTGGTTTGATTTCTACCTAAAGTAACACCAGTCACGTGTGCACCATATTGACTAGAAGCAAAGGAGGCAAGAGTACCCCAACCACAACCAAGATCCAAAACAGTATCACCCTTTTTCAAATCAATTTTCTCACAAACTGTCTTCAACTTGTTATCTTGTAATTGTTCCAATGACTCCTCAGTATTGATATCGTGGATGACACCAGAGGTGTAAATCATTCTTGGACCCAAAAACCAGGTGTAAAAATCATCTCCCCTGTCATAATGGTCTCTAACTTGTTCTTCGTCCTGGGATCTGGTGTGCATGATGACTTCTGGAATCATACCAAAAAGAAAGAACTTGAATAGACTCAAGGTAAAACTGAATTGAGCCCAGTCGTGTCTGAACTCCATCACATCCAAAGCATCACCCTTGAAAGAAACYTTGTTATCAAAATATAATTCATGGAATGTTTCCATTGGTATCTTGTTTTGGCCTTTGTATTTGTTAGCCAATTCTTCATCGTGGAACTCTAAGTAGTATTCAACACCCTTGTTTGGGAACTTGACTCTTTCATTCAATCTAGGAGAGTATGTCGACAAAACTGTCCACCATGCCATCAAAATAGGAATGGCCAAAACAATTGCCAAAAACAAAAATGTCTTGAAACCAAGACCCAGGGTTCTGGTGAGATATGCTGGAACTGCAACCATGATGGAAATCAAAATCCAGTTGTTGAAATGCTTTGAGCCAGCACCTTCTGCYGGTAGAGGTGCATTGTGAATTGCTGGAGACTTGGTGGTTTCCATACCACAATTGTAATCCTTCAAGGCTTCCATTGTGGGTTGAAAAAGAAAAGAACCTGGAATTTTCTTAAAAAAAAACCAATACATGATATGCTACTATCTTTTTCTGAAGAGATCATGTCGTGTCTTTTCCACAACCAACACGCGGCCGTACGCGAAACTCATCGCCCTGAATGGTGGTAAAGAATGACACCGACGACGATCGTCTCATGGGTTTTTTTTTTTCAACCTGCGTAGAGGGTGTGCTATTAMAGATGRTTTTCCACTTAGTTCTGTTACAYACCTAACGCAACRATTGCCTCCAAATACATACGCMAACAAATAAAAGCTTACGAATACGCAGTTACATAAAATGATGTATCGTGGTAACGGGAATTTTGGAAAYAATGGAGGGTTTAATCATAATAATAACACCACATACGGAAAACCAACACCTGGGTTTAGCAATAATGGCAATAACTTCTCCAGTGGTCCAAATACATTTTCAGTTGAAATTCAAGGGTGGAAAAATGCTTCACAAAATGAAGTGATTGGATTTTTACAGAGAAAAACCAAAGTTGCAGCAACTAACCCATCGTTGGATATAAGTGGGAATCTTTTAACGGTTCAAGTCAATAGTTTGAAAGATGCCCAAGATTTGGTRCGGTGTTCCGGTATGAGATTCGCAGGACAAACTCTTCATATACGTCTGTTGGAAAATGGACAAGCAGGCTCAAATCAAGCTCAAGGAAACACCATCGACGTGCTCAAACAATTTTTAAGAACTCGATACAATCCCCAGATGAAAATGCTGGATTTACAAAACCTTAAAAATGATAGCATTTTAATCAGTAGTGGACTGGTAGCCAGTGCTAGCACAACGTCTAAATTCTTCATTGCATTGGTCAAGGTTGCAGAGAAGGAAAAAATGGAATTTGAATCTGTCAATCTTAGTAGTAACAACATTGACAACTACTCTAAGTGGTTGTACGAGATATCATTATCCTTTCCTAACATCAAAAACATTGCTCTATCAAATAATAACATTTCCAAAATAGATTTCTTTGAGAAATTGAAAAACAAGTTCAACAACCTGAGAGAACTTATTTTGCAGGGTAACCCTATTTCCCAAAACATGAGTGCCATGAAAAAGCTTGTGGATATCTTCCCCCGCTTGATTATTCTGGATGGCGCCCAAGTTAGAGATGAACAAAAGGTCAATAAAATACTGTCGTTTCCTATCAAATCAACGGSAATGTTTTTTGAGAACGAGGACTTGTCCAAACTGGCAAGTAAYTTTTTGGCTTCCTACCTGAATTTTTGGGACACTGATAGAATGAATCTCATGTCACTATATACACAGCATTCGCAATTTTCTTTTCAATGTGATTCTTCTATCATATCTGACTTTACAGCCTCAACAGCAACAAACTCGTGGAATAATTATACACCTCRTTCAAGAAATTTGAAACGAGTTTCAAATGGAAAATCTCGAATGGCAAGATTGGCCACTGGTCCAGAACAGATATTGACAGTATTCAAGTCTTTACCTAAAACCAAACACTATTTGGATACAAAACCTGATTCATACTCGATCGAGACAGTGACATATCCTGAACTTGGAGGAATAATGATAACAATACAYGGTGACTTTGAAGAAGTGGAACAATCCGAGCAACAATTCCCTGAATCCAGTGTGCATACTCACAGTAACCAGAGAAACAATAGATATAAACACAGTAACAATAATCATAAACGTGGCTCATTAGAAAAAAGAGGGTTTGACAGAAACTTTGTTGTTGTTCCGGGTCCTAACGGATCTTTTATTGTTGCAAGCGACATGTTGTGTGTCAAACAGTATTCTGATCACAAACCTTGGCAATCGAAAGTCATTGATAATTCACAGAATGTTGCTTCATCGGCCCCATCAGCAGTAATTCCTCAAACCATGACAAATTCTCTCAACTCTTTACCTCTTGATGTCTCATCAAAATTAAGTCCCCAACAACAAGAACTGGTGCTCAAAGTCATGCAAGAAACTAGACTGAAACTTGAATTTGCTTTGCTACTTTGCGAACAAAGTAATTGGGATTATAATACAGCAGGACAAAACTTCATGAGTAGCAAGTCCAACATCCCACCAGAAGCGTATACCAACTAATGGATGACTCTATTCACACATTTAAATTTATGATTTCTTTATATAAGTATATATATCATATTTTAACTACTGTCTAAAGTACTTTTTCGTTCATTTTTCCACYTCTAGACTTCTCTTTTTAGGTATAAAAATTACATYCTTGAAATAGTTGGTCCCTTTTGTCTCGCGATGGGATTTTGCATTGGGTATTGGATGTTTATTTGCTACCATAGTGCAGAGCTGGAAACTAAAACTAGTCAGCTAYGCCGACCATAAAGATTCATTGCTATCAAAATATTTTGYAAATGAAAGTTATTGATAACTTTCCGACAATAAAAGAGCAACACGATTGGTATATTAAAAAAGCCACGAGATTTGTGTGTGATTCAAACACAAATATAAAATCTGCCGCACATGATGACAATTCGTCATCTCTATATTTCAGTAAAGCCAAAAATTTAATGAAGTTAGTTAAAATCTCGAGATATAATGATTGTACAAATGCTACTTTTCCATTATTAAATGCAGGAGCAGTTGTTCTACGTAATGGTTTTCAGTATTGTGAAAAACCGTTGTTTGATATATATCCAGTTGGTAGTTCCAATGAAAGTAGCTGGTATAGTGAGAACGAAGACACTTGGTCTACTAACACGACCAAAATCGGCTGACAGGATATTGATGGAATAATTRGATTCAATGCTAGCATACAAATTCGCTGATTATAATGCTATATTYACTAATCGAAATATTCGTTGCACATAAAATTAGCAAAATTAAAACCTGAAAATGTAAATATGAGCCAAAAAATCCCTATCAAACCCAAAGGGGCTAGCATATATTGTGTTTTGAATAAGAATGGCAAAGCATTATAACCATAATATGTAATTACCGTGTATGCCAGTAATGCACCCGCATAAAGTGTATTTCCTATTAATGTGGAAAAAAAGTTGTTCATACGCAAAAGCGGTAAGAAAATGAACTGGACTAGGTAGAGACATAACCAAATCATCAAATAYGCATTACAATGGACGTCAAAGCAATATGACCATTCCAAAACTGAATCAAAAACCAAGTGTCTGCTTAGAATGTTATTGCTTTTCAAATTGTCTGGCATTTTRAGAGCATCKGGCTTAATCATAAACTTATTGACCAGAATCCAGCTCATGGTGGAAATTACCAAACCRAAGAAAATAAAGTCCACAATCACCATATAGAGAATCAGTTTCATCACCCCAGTAATTCCTGATGTGTAMATTAATCCCCAAAAAACCGCTGACAAAGTGAGCATTGAGCAAAGAATGAGTACAAAACTAGGATCATCTCTTGACCATCTATTTTTTGTTTGTTTTTGATAATACGCTGACTTGTAAACCCTTTTTGGGTCTTTGATCAAATTCACAATATCCCAGAACGCAGATTCAACATCAAGTGAATTTACTACAAACATCCGCTTGAAATACTTGGGTATCTTAAACTTTGAATTGAAGTTTTCTCGTATTTTTGACATTCTTGAGTTTCGATGCTGTCTTTGCGCATACGCCGACGATGCCGGAAGCTTGGACTGTGAACTGAATGAACTAGCCACTGATATCCGATCYGTCTGTCCGGAGCCACCAATGATATCATCAGTCGTAAGCGGTAGCACACTTGCCATAATATATGCACGTGGAGATGTCCAAAAATACACCTTTTTGTGTTCCACACATCTTGTTAGAATCTTCCACTAATAAGCTGACTAGCGCTTCATATCAGCTCTAATATTCAATGTGGCGCAGTTTGCCACAAAATAGTGCAAGCATTAGTGGCGCAGCATGCTGACAAAGCGGCTAAGAAATTCCGACCGGTTTTAATTTTCATGCAATCGTTATCAGAAGGGCGAACTATTTTTTCAAATTCCGTTGGTAGTTCATGTAGTTTTTCTTCTCCGTAATTGAGATTGGTCTGATTCCATATTTTTCTATCCAATTCAAARACTGGTATGGGTTTGTTTCATTTCGATATCAGTACCATATTTCCTTTGGAACTATATCAAGCAACAGATATACTCTTGGAAAACGCTCAATCGGACGGTGTGAGACTCACAAAAAATGTTTCGTCCGTCATTCAATGTGGTTGTTATGATGGTGAGGGATATGCTTTGCTTTCAAACTTTGCAGACCCGTCTCCCTGTTTTTTGAATGGGGTGCTGATGAATGTTGTTGCTGTTTACTTCATTATACATGCGTATTTTGGTATCAAAAGGCTCAGACATACAAAAAACATTAATTCCAGAGTGAATAATATGTTCCTTTTGAAACTTACATTAGTCTTTGCTCAAATTTGCTTTCTAGGSTCTATTTTCATTTCATATTGGATGAGTGATGAAAAATATGTTGTGAAGGTTCCTTTCTATCAAGACTCAATTTGGTGGTCTTATGTGCTAAATTTGATAGCTCTCCCRATCGTGTTTTTATACACTTACGTTGAATATTTCAAAACATACGTTTCAGAAACACCTCTCATCATTTACTGGTTTGTTACCAGTATTGTTGGAATTCTTAGAGTGATTAATGTTTGCTTGAGAACACATTCTTCAAAGACATTGTTTTCAGTTTCTGCATTTGCTATTACTTCAATCACATTGACTATTTTTGAGATTTCCTTTAGTCCCAAACTAACTTTGGATCCACTTGAGACTTACAATATTTATGATTACTCCAACATATTTTCCAGGATTGCATTTACATGGATGACACCTTTAATGCAAAAAGGATATAAAAAGTTTTTGCTTCAATCAGATTTGCCACCTTTACCAAACTTCTTGAAATCTAAAGTATTATCTGCTAATTTGGAAAAGAGTTGGAACCATCAACTGAATTCTTCCGGRCCTCCATCTTTGTGGAGGGCACTGTTTTCCTCTTTTGGTTGGCCATTCGTCGTAGGTGGATTTTTCAAAATGATTCAAGATTGTATTGCTTTCACTCAGCCACAATTGTTAAAACATTTGATTCTTTTTGTGAATGACTATCATAACGATCACACGATATCTTTAACGAAAGGTTTTATGATTGTTTTAGCCATGTTTGGTTTGTCGGTGTTGCAAACGGCATCMTTGCATCAGTACTTTGAAAGAGCTTATGATACATCAATCAAAGTTAAATCATCCTTAACTGCTCTAGTTTATGAGAAATCTTTAAATTTGTCAATTGAAGCCAAAAGCACTAAAACCACAGGTGATATCGTTAATTTGATGTCAGTTGATACCCAAAGATTGCAAGATCTATGTCAGAATGTTCAGCTCATTTGGTCTGGGCCATTCCAAATTATTCTCTGTCTAGTTTCTCTTTACAATTTATTGGGAAATGCAATGTGGGTTGGTGTATTGATCTTGGTGGTTACCGTGCCTTTAAATACTGCAGTTTTCAAATATCAAAAAACTCTGCAAAAGGCTCAAATGAAAGTGAAGGATGAAAGAACCGGACTTATCTCGGAAATTCTGAATAATATTAAATCTTTGAAGCTTTATGCCTGGGAAAATCCTTATAAGGAGAAGTTGACATATGTTAGAAATGAAAAAGAATTGAAGAATTTGAAAAAGATTGGTGTTTTTCAAGCSGGTAATCAATTTATTTTTAACTCAACTCCATTCATGGTATCTTGTTCAACTTTTGCGACTTTCATCATAATGTATAAAGGCATTCCATTATCCACCGACTTGGTTTTTACTGCTTTATCATTATTTAATTTGTTGGGTTTCCCTTTGATGACTTTGCCTTGGACCATTGGTAATATTGTGGAGTCGCAGGTGGCTATTGGTAGATTGACTGAATTCCTATGCAGTGATGAGATTGAAGATGATGTTATCAACCGYTTTTCTGCCGTTTCCCAAATTGGCGATGTTGCAGTTAAGGTTGAATCTGCTGATTTCTTGTGGTCAAGACAACCTTACAAAACGGCATTAACGGGCATCAATTTTCAGGCATATAAGGGACATTTGAGTTGTATCTTAGGTAAAGTTGGTTCAGGTAAATCTGCTTTAATTCAATCATTATTAGGTGGTCTGCATAGAGCAGATGGAAAAGCATTTGTTGCAGGTTCGGTGGCATATGTTCCTCAAACGGCTTGGATTATGAATGGAACGATCAAAGAAAACATTTTATTTGGTTGTAAGTATGAGCCACAATTCTATGAAAAAACCTTAAAGGCTTGCGCTTTGCTCCCAGATCTTGAAATGCTTACAGAGGGAGATGCAACCCAGGTTGGTGAAAAGGGTATTAGTTTATCCGGTGGTCAGAAGGCGAGATTATCTCTCGCTAGAGCGGTATATGCAAGAGCTGATGTCTATTTGTTAGATGATGTTTTAAGTGCAGTTGATGAACATGTTGGTAAGCATATTTGTACCCATGTTTTGGGTCCGTCTGGTTTATTGAAAAACAAATGTAGAATTCTCGCCACTAACAGTATGACTGTGCTGAAAGTTTCCGATCACATTGCAATGCTTGCTGATGGGCGGATAATTGAAGAAGGAAGTTACAAYGATATTATCAGTCAAAAATCTGCCTCTTCTCTGAAGAAGCTTATTAATGATTTTGGTCGAAAAAGCGATAAAAAGGATGGAGCTCTTAATTCATCAAATAATTTGGCTACTTCTGCTTCCCGTGAAATATTATCTGGCACTGAAATTTCCGCTTCTGCGTCTTCAATTTCTTCAAACAATGAAAAAGATTTTGATGATACAAAGGCAGTAACTGAAGATTTCACTGTGGACATTTTGAATAAGCAGAAAAATGAAACATCTGCGGGTCGTGCTGAAGTACATGAACAAGGTAAAGTTGATTGGAGTGTTTATATTACATATGCCAAAGCTTGTGGTATCAGAAATGTTGTTATTCTTATTTTACTCATCATCCTTGCAATGGTATTTTCGGTGACCGGAAATATTTGGTTGAAATACTGGTCTGATATAAATACAGAACTTGGCTATAACCCTGAACCTTGGAAGTATTTGGGAATATATTTTCTGTTCTGTATTTCCGGTGTTTTTTGTACAATGGTTCAGTCTTTGGTTCAGTGGCTGTTTTGTTCTATCTCTGGATCCAAATATCTTCACAAAATTATGCTAGATTCTGTTCTGAGAGCACCAATGCAATTTTTTGAGACAACTCCAATTGGTAGAATTTTGAATAGATTTTCAAGTGATATTTATAAAATAGATGAAACTTTATTCAGGGTATTTTCCATGTTTTTCGGTAGCAGTATAAGAGTTTCTTTCACTTTGTTTGTTATCATTTATTCAACTTGGCAGTTTGTGTTTTTTGTCGTTCCAATGTTTTTCATWTACAAGTATTATCAAAAGTATTACTTGTACACGTCTAGAGAGTTGAAGAGGTTAGATTCAGTATCSAAATCCCCTATTTTTGCRCACTTTCAAGAAACTATAACGGGAGTCTCGATCATTAAGGCGTATGATCAAACAAGCCGATTTTTATTTTTGAATCAATACAAAATGGATGTCAACATGAGTGCCTATCATCCTTCAGTGACAGCTAATAGATGGCTAGCTGTCAGATTGGAGCTGTTAGGATCATTCATAATTTTAGGTGCTTCTGGCTTATTGATTTTAACATTAAGATCAGGTAAAGTAACTCCAGGTTTGGTTGGTTTGTCGGTATCMTATGCTTTGCAAGTTACACAAGCTCTGAATTGGATTGTGAGAATGACAGTTGATATTGAATCCAATATTGTTTCAGTCGAAAGAGTCATGGAATATGCAGAGCTCCAATCTGAAGCTCCTGAAGTTATTGAAGATCAAAAACCATCAATCAATTGGCCATTCAACGGTGAAATTGAATTCAAAAACTACTCTACTCGATACAGACCAGAACTTGACCTCGTTTTAAAGAATATTAATCTATCTATCAAAGAAAGAGAGAAAATTGGTATCGTTGGTAGAACTGGTGCAGGTAAATCGTCCTTGACGTTAGCTATTTTCCGTATTATTGAAGCAGCTGAAGGACACATTGAAATTGATAATGTTGACACCAGTAAGATTGGATTGTATGATCTTCGTTCCAAATTGTCCATTATTCCTCAAGACTCGCAGATTTTCAAAGGTACTGTAAGAACAAACTTAGATCCAGTGGATAAGTATACTGATTCAGATTTATGGGAAGCCTTGAAACTTTCACATTTGGAAGAGCATATTAAGAAGATGTATGCTGAACATGAAAACAAAGAAGAGCTATCTTTCAACCCATTGCTTGTACCAATTAGTGAGGGTGGTTCGAATTTATCAGCTGGACAAAGACAATTGATGTGTCTGGCTAGGGCACTCACTAGAAAGAATTCCAAGGTTTTAATTTTAGATGAAGCTACTGCCAATGTTGATGTTGATACAGATAAGATTGTTCAGGAGACCATACGGTCTGCATTTAAAGATAGAACTATTCTAACAATAGCTCATAGACTCAATACAATCATTGACAGTGATAAGATTATTGTGTTGGAAAAGGGTATGGTTAAGGAGTTTGATTCTCCTAAAAACTTGCTTGAAAAGAAGGACTCTATATTTTACTCATTATGCGAGGAGGGTGGCTTGATTAAAGGCCATGAAAACGAAGAAAAATGAATATTATCGTGTTTCTTTATAAAAATATATATATAAAAGTTCAGCAGTTTTGTTTCAATAGCCAGGGTATTTATTTTTTACGTCTCAAGAAATAGCTTGCCAAACCCACACCTGCTGCCACTGCACTGGAGACTAGGGCAAACCCAATCAAAGAATCTTTTGCTAACTCATTCTCTATCATTCTTTTCACTTTAAGTGCGTGTTCGTTGTCAGGCTGGTGTGATATCAACACGTCCACGTACCTAGAAGCTTCCCTGTATTCTTTGAGTTTAAAACATCCTAGCGACAAGTAGTATAAGCATTCTGTTCTTCTACTTGGAACGTCTTTAAAAATACTTGTTATGGTGTTTATTCCCTGTTTAACGTCGTCGTCTGACTCTGATTTCAAAAGACCCCAGCCTAGATTGAATTGACTTTGCACAGTGGCGATGGGCTGCTCAGATTCAACCTGGCTTTCTAAAATGGCAAGTTGTTCTTCTGATAACGCTTTGAAGACCTCTTCTGGTTTTGGAAATGCTGTGAATTTGGCGTTGGACATTCTTTGCAACAAAAGCGAGGGGACCTAAACCGTTTGGCTAAGAATTAACGTTACAACGGCTCTATAAACAACTGATCTATATAGTCTTTGAAATCGATTCTTGCAAAGGGTAAAATAGTAGGCTGGCTAGCCTAAAAAAACCATCTGCTGGACAGATAATTTGGTTTCTCGAAATATTTTTTTTGCTGCTCTTGTCGTGTTTCTTATCTTGACGTAAATTGATCTCTAATCGTGAATACTTGATCAACGGTATTTGTTAGTCATACCCGAACTCCTCATACTATAACCAGAGCCATGTCTGTATTGAAACACCAACCAAAAAAACAAGTCACTAGACTTATGGCAGCAACCATGAATTGCTCCGAGCTCTCTGTTGCTTACGGAAGATGCATTGCTAGTAAGTACCAAAACATGGGCAAAGATGCCTGCCTGCAAGAGTTTTTGAACTTCAAATCGTGTGTTCAAAAACAATTGGCAAAAAAGGTTTGATTTCAAGGAATAATGGTTTATTGTTTTTAAGATTGACCCTCCATTGTGTGTTTCTTTTTTTTTTTGATTATTATTGTTGTTGTTGTTGTAGTAGTTTATCTTCTGTATTACTGGCAACCGGCTTGCCGAAGAATGTGAAGACATGGCATTTTCAACAAAAATTACTTTATATAAGTTTATCGGTCCATTTCTAAGTTATTTAATTGATTGAAAATATAAAGTATTTATAAATATACGCACCAAAACGTGGTGATAAATCAAACCAAACTAGTAAAGTTCCGCTTGAGTCGCTTAAACTCCTTTCCACTCTCACTCTTTTTGATGTGACGCTTGTAGAATCTGGCCAATTGAATAAAAATGAACTTATCACCTAGCTCAAGAGCAAAATAGTTGAGAAATCCACTCACAAAAATAAATGTTTTTATATTGGCACTTATCCAAGTTAAATCCAACAAATCGCCAAGCCAAGATGTAGGATCAATATTCATCATTGCGACCGATATTATTAAAGCACAAGTGATAGTAATAATGAAAGGAATATTTGTAGTTGCTGGTTCTCTGTATGGGGGACCAACAGTAAGCATGAGCGCAATCAAAATATACTGAAAGTTGGAGAAGAAAAATAATATAGTATTGTCTGTGCTTTTAACCTGATCATCTGCACCTGGAACAGGTTGAATATACCATGGAAATTTGTAGTGTCTGACAGTAGACCAAATAACAACTTGCCCTAATAAAATAAGTAAAATGTTGCCCAATAGTGGAATGATTATTTTAGGAGATATCAAATTAGCGGTTGGCTTCTTTGTGACAATCTTATCATATGGCTTTGACCAGGACATGAAAACAGCAATTGGAATAATCAAAAATAAATCAATGTATAAGAATTGAAAGTCTCCTAGATTTGACCCCTCTTTATATAATATCGACACTGAGACAAATTGAATGGCTGAATATAGCGACATATATTGGAAACAGGAAAAACTAGTGACTAAGGATGCTCTACCCTCTTTGATAACATCAAGAACACATGAGATTTCAAAAATTCTTGAAGTGAAAGGTGCTGCCACTGATGCTTCAGCCTCGGATAATGAAATACCAACATCTGCTGCCTTCAGGGCACCACAATCATTGGCACCATCACCACAAAATCCCACAGTGTAGTCGATTTTCTGTAGCTGGTTCACTAACTCGTGTTTTTCATCTGGGGACATTCTAGCAAATACAGCACCTTTCATCAATATGTTCTTAATATAATGTTTATGATCATAAAGCTCAGTTAAAATGAACTTAAAAACATCACCGGTGATAGCTAAACAATATTCATTTTCATGTAATCCTAAAGGAGAAAGTGTAACCCTATCTAAAGTCAAAGACTGATCATTCACCTCGGTCCAAATAATTGGAGGTAGTCTATATGGCACCGAGTCGTTCACATTTGGCTCATCATTAAGAACTTCTGGTAAACTATCGTAATCGAATGATGGAATGTATACTTGCTGTTTTTCGTCAATTATATTGCATTCTCTACCAACACTTACTGCGGTTAAAACATTATCTCCCGTGCACATTATAGTTCGAATAGCAGCATTTTTCAATTGATCAATGGTATTGGTAGTTGACGACTTGAGTTTATTTTCAAACACAATAAACCCAATAAAGTTCAAGCCACACTCAACATCTTCTCTTTTCAAATCACCAACAAATGACAAATTGTTTTGTTTCTTATTTGGGTTAACAAGAGGTTTTGAGGCGCATGCAATAATTCTGTAACCATTATGGGTATAATATGATATCATTTCAGAATAGTCTACTGGAAGCGTTTCTAAATTGCATAAGGATTCAATAATCTCGGGTGCTCCCTTGACAAAAACTTCCAACTCATCTGACTCGGGGCTTCCGTTGATAGAGCTTCTAACACAAATGGTTGACATTCTTCTCAATTGGGACACAAATTCAAATTCTTTCAACTGAATCCAGAACTGTGATTCATTTTCTTTAAAAAACAATATCGGTGATGTTGACGTTAAAAGAGTTCTGGAATTTATGAACTGTTGTAAAATACTATTCTCACTAGCATCCTCGACCATATTCCATCCAACAAACTCAAACATGTTTTCATCCAAAGGATCTCCCACATATTCGTCGTTAATAATTTTCAAAGAGTGACAGGTTAACATTGAAGTAAAAATTTGCTGCTTGTTCTTTAGGCCGGAATTTTCCAAATCATCAATGGTAGTCACAATTTCACTAAATTCGTGCTCCTTTCTATCTCTGATTGGATTAGAAATGTGAATACCCAAAATTGATAAACCTTCTTCCGTCAATGTACCTGTTTTATCAAAACACATAGCATCAACTTTCCCACCAACATTGACACGCATTGGGGCAATACAATAGATATCTTTTTTTCTCAATCTATTAAGAGAAAAGTTTGTGCCAATCGTGAGTGTAGCTGGGAGTGCTGGTGGGACAACTATTGTAATTAAGTCAAGAGCTCGTAAAACAATGACAGTCCAGTCTAATCCTAATCTAAGAAAGTTAATGGTGGAAAAAATAAATCCGACACCTGCAATCATTGTCATGACACCAATATATTTGAACGAGTCTTCATAAAATTTGAATCCAACAGGTTTAGGAAAGAGCATTGATCTAACTAGAGCCCCTTTAGTAGTATTGAAACCAGTTCTAATTACTAGTGCAGTAGCAGGTTCATTCCCATTTTCATTTGTTCTCCCATATCTAACACGGACAATCTTAGTACCATTGTAAAGAAAAGATTTTGAAAACTTATTTGAAAACTTTGGACCATTGAATTCATCTTCAATTGACTTGATACAATCACTTGAAATGGGAACTTTTGAAACTGGAACAGATTCACCTGTTAACATCGACTCATTTACAATACAATCACCTGTCAGCAGAATCGAGTCACATGGAAAAACATTTAATGAAGGGTCTGAAACTTCATATATATCTCCAGGCACAAGATCGGTCGAGCTAATTTCCTTCCAAAAACCACTCCGCCACACTCTAACATCGCACACAAATCTCGACATTTTTCTCATCCTTTCAAAAGTTGATTTTGTTTCAATCAATGATTCAGTGATTGAGAGGAGAGAAATAATGAAAATACAGAATGCATAATAATAATAATTGTCAGCTAACCAAAGAAATATTGAGAAAATCTGAAAAACATAAAACGGGTGTAAAACTTCATCTATTAGTAATTTTGTAATTGGTTTCTCCTTAATCTCAATTAAATTTTCCTTGAAGATGGTTTTCCTTGTTTTATAATTAGTTTCGGTAATACCTTCTTTGATATCTGGGTAATGACACCATTTCTCATCAATCCAATTATTGGATAACTTGAAAAGGTCTTCCAATGGGTCGTAAAATAAAACCATATATCTATATTCAAATGAGATTAGAATTGGAACAATAGGATCAATATCATCAATGGTGTATGCTTTACTATTTTTGGTTTTGATGCTTTCCTGTTGACTTTTTGATTTTTTTCCATAATTATCATTCTCCTCTTCGACCAAGTGTTCCACTTTTCGTGGCACAATATATGTGCTTAGATTTCTGTTATACCATGATCTTGTAACTCGGGGGATTTCCAGGGTACCATATTCGTCTTCCACCACAAGCCATTCCGCTTTTGCCAAAGGAACAACTTTTCCCATCATTTTGATTTTCCAACGTGGAATCCATCTACAAATCAAAGCTAACAGACCAAAAGAAGCCAAACACAATATTCTGTAGATGATAAGTCTCAACCAAGTTGTTTGATAACCAGCAATACCAACAACTAAATCCTCCTCAGCTATATAAAACCTTTGGCTGCAATTTTTGGCTGGAAACTTTTTGAAAAATGTGTCATGCATCATGATAGATTCCCTTTGCTTTATCTTTTTGAGCCAGTCGTTCCTTGTTGCAATATCCTCATTTCCCTCATCATAATCATTATCCAAGTTGAAATCAGGCTCTCCATCTATTTGCAACTCTCTTTCAGCATTACCTCTGTAAAACTCACTGTATGGGTTATCATCGACACTCCCATATGATTGGCTACTATTGCTAGACTCATTTTCATCTTGAAGATGCGTAGTGGATGTTGCTGACTGTCTTCTCTCGCATTCCAAATCGGGCATTGAGTAATCTTTGGGATAATCATCAACAAAAGAGTTCCAGTTGGTATCGTAATCAATTTTTTGTTCATTTGTGAATCTTCCACCCAGGGATGACACACCTTTGGCCGATTCAATGTCTTCTGATTTGAAAAATCTAAAGTTGGAACGTTCTTGAAATTCACTTGCCTCTGACTCATAACCATCTGATTCGTTTTCGTTATTAGCATCCAACTTAGGAGAAGATATCATTCTTTTGATGGAACCCCCTAACTCTACGCTTGCAGTTTCCAAAGCTAGTCGATCGATTCCTGTATCGTCTTGACTGTTCAATGAAAATGTAGGTGACCTTAGATGATTATGATGGTGGAATGAAGAAACCGAGGTTGGAACTGCATTAGAAACTGCCCCTGAATACATTTCGGTATCATTCTCTTCAAGAGTTGAAAACTGGGTGGAATTGGATCTACTTGATATGATTGAATTTCTGTGAGGTTTAGTACCGTTGGAGGGCATGGATATTCTACCCATATCATTGAAGCCACTATCTACAGTAGCAGCTGAGTACTTTCTGTACTGATTATGTTTTGGCATTTAGTAATCAAGTTTGAATACTACCAACGAAAACTAACTGAATAGATTTGTGCTATAAACCAAGCAGAATAAAGGTTGCTTTTAAAATTCTGCAATCGTCTTTCCTTTTAAAGGTTACAACGACGCGAGCCTAAAAACGTAATCTAACCGCGATGAAGAGAGCCTTTTCATAAAACACAATGCTTCTGATCCGGAGTGAATAGAAAGCGGTCGTTGTTAGAATCGAAAATTGCAATACCAAAGTTCAAAGGTGAGTTTTAAAATATAACTAAGTATATACCACTATAATTGACATGCTACATATATTGGTACTATAGCCAGTATAATTGAGTAAGAAATAGTGTCCTTTAAAAAAGAAAAAAAAAGAAAAAAAGAAAACGGTGAGTGAAAAAATAGAGGAACAGAGAAAAAAATCAAACTTGAAAACCCCATAAAACACTTAGAAGATGATATATCATGATAATAAAATGGTATAGTATCACAATTGAAAACAAAGGAAAGATGTTTCATGCACGTTAACTGACGTGCACTGAAGAAAAAAAAAATATATGTAGAAGAACTGAAATGAAATGAAATGAAATAAAATGAAAATAATGTGGGAAAAGAGCAACACCAGCCTATGAACAAATAATAACAAAAATTCAAAATCGTGGATAACTTCCTAAAGCAAAAATCCATTGGCATGGTTTTACTTTCTCAAAAATGATGGCTTTGGCAAAGTGATTGCCTTTGGTTCTGCATGGAATGACGAACCTGCATATGTTGTTATGGAAGTGGCAGATGAAGATGCACTACTAACTTTGGATCTTGCAATAGAGCCAGAGGTTGAAGGACGAGAACCAGAATTTGAATCACTTTGACTGACACTTGGCAACTTTGGCGAGGTTTGATTGGTATTTTTGGATTTATTAGTTTTCTTGGAGCTTGAGCTAGTTCTCATGCTGTTGTTTTCTTCAGTTTGATTAAACTCCTCCTTGTGAAAATTTGGCTTACGGCCATCGGGTAACTGTGCTTCTCCCAAAATCAAGTTTCTGATATCATCTGTTGATTTCTTGAGACTATCAGAAACACTTTTCAATGTCACTCTCTTTGATTTTTCGTTGCTACTAAAATTCACCTCCGTGCTTCTAGGAGGAATCACCACCTTTTCGGATCTACTTTTTTTCATAGAGGATTCTTTAGGTTTAGATTTCTTTGTTTTTGTTTGTTGATTGTTAGCTGGGGCCTTTTGTTTGTCAGCTTTGTCGGTATCAGCAGCTACGCTCACATTATTCGATTGATTAGATCCTTTCTTTTTTGAATTGGTCTTACCTTGTTTACTTTTAGTGCTGGCATTGGATTTCGGTTTGGGGTGTGGGCTCACCTGTTCTTGTCGTCCGTTTGGAACAAACAAAGTCTGGGAGTTGGCCATGGAAATCACCTGGGGCTTATCAGTTGCCATCATTGTGTAAATATGATTTGTATCTAACGTCTGAATGTGTGGCTTGAAATCCGTTGTTAAACAGAAAACAGTCTCTAAGATGAAACACAAAGGGACAGAAGTCAAATGCTTCATCTAATCTCATGGTGGAGCGAGTTCTGCAATTTGCGCCGATCGGCGCGTAACAGTTTCGATGTCATGATTTAGAATAATGTTAGTTTTGTAGCTCATATTGTGAATACCTATGATATCCAGTCACCGTTTAATATAACAATTTTACGGGCTAAAGGGAAATTGACTTGGAAGGTGCTTTGGAAAAAAAAATGCTAAAGTATAATTTTTATCTTTTTCAAAATTAACAACTTTTTTCTAAGTATCAAAAATTTGACATTACTTTAGGATAAATGTAAAATTAATGTTTCAGAAAAACTTCAGAATACACAAAACTTTGTATTTATGATTTTGATAACGGGGTTAAACCATCTGATAACTAGTTCTTAAATGCGCCAAATTGCATTTGATATTACATCAAATCAAGTTGTCCCCCTAACCCCTGCCAATGAAACTAAGTAATCCTATTCAAATTGGGTCAAAAACATCCTTTCTCAAACCTATCGTTTTCCGTTATGAATCAAAAACTTATTTATATAAAACTTGAACAACTATACAACCGAACAACTAAAAACATAGAAAACTTCTTAGATACATGTCTCCATAAAATCTGCTCCCAGAGAAACTGAAAATCTGACAAGCCAATGCTCGACTGTGAGAGGCATGCAATTTTTATATGCGCTGCAGACACAGTCAAAAATATTTCAGAGATTTTTTTTTTCTCATTAAATTTTCAAATATTCCCTTTGGTTCCTTTGAATAACGCCAAYCATCACAAACCATGGAGAGTTCCGGTCAAAAGCCTCACAGAGGTAGTACCAGAAAAACTGCCAAGGATAGAATGCATGCACAAAAAAACAACCCCAAAGCTTTTGGGTTTGCAAAACCAGGTAAATTGTTGAAAGCCGCAACCAGAAGCAGTGATTTGTCTGAAAAAAGATATCATGTGCCTATGATTGACAGAACACCAGATGATGACCCCCCACCAGTAATTGTGGCAGTGGTTGGACCACCAGGTACAGGTAAAACTACATTGATTCGTTCTTTAGTCAGAAAAATCACCAAAACCACTATTACTGATATCAAAGGTCCAATCACTGTTGTCAGCGGTAAAAAAAGAAGAGTAACATTTCTTGAATGTTCCAATGATCTTAATTCTATGATTGATGTTGCCAAAATTGCCGACTTAGTTCTTTTGATGATGGATGGTAATTTTGGTTTTGAAATGGAAACAATGGAATTTTTGAATATTGCCCAACATCACGGTATGCCAAGAGTTTTAGGTGTTGTCACCCATTTAGACTTATTTAAATCCAACGAAGCTTTGAAATCTGCCAAAAAGAAGTTGAAAATGAGATTCTGGACCGAAGTTTATCAAGGTGCCAAACTTTTCTATCTCTCTGGTGTGATTAATGGTAGATACCCTGATAGAGAAATTTTAAATTTGACAAGATTCATTGCTGTCATGAAATTTAGACCTTTAAAATGGAGAAACGAACACCCTTACATGCTTGCAGACAGAATAGTTGATCTTACTCATCCTTCTGAAATTGAAAAAAACCCGAAGTGTGATAGAAAGGTTGCATTATATGGTTATTTGCATGGTACCCCACTACCTAATACTGATGCTAGAGTTCATATTGCTGGTGTAGGCGATTACACTGTCTCTGCTGCAGAAAAAATTCCCGATCCATGCCCCACCCCATTTTTCGAACAGAAACTTGAAGAATACGAAAGAGAACAAAGAAAACTGGCCGAAGCCAATGGCCAAGCTGCCCCACAGTCAACTACTAGACGTAGGAAGAGATTGGAAGAGCGCCAAAAGATTATTTATGCTCCTATGTCTGATGTTCACGGAATATTAATTGATAGAGATGCCGTGTATATTGATACTACCAAGAGAACATTCAAGGCCGAAGAAGACATGAGTAACRAAGTCAGTGAAAAACTGGTCTCGGAGTTACAAAATGCAGCAGATATATTTGACACCAGAAAGACAACTGGTTTAAAATTATTCAGTGACGGTCCTGAGATTAATAGCAAAGATATAAAGTTTGATGATGAAGAATATGCCGATGGCGATGATCAATTTGAAGGGGATAGCGGTAGAAACCAAATGAGAAAAGCAAGAGTTCATAAACAATCCATCGAAAACATGGATGATTATGAGAAGTATGGCGATGATGATGAAGATATTGGCGAATTTGACGCTGATGCAGATGATAAGGCCAGAGAGAAAAAACTGAAACAAATATCTAGCTCAAATGATTTGCAATCTAATGGAGAAGATTATAAATTTGAAACCGACTCTGAAGTGGGTGACGATGATGATGACAATGCCTTTTCTGAGTGGCAAACAATTGGTGGAAAAATGAAATACTCCAACATCAAAAGAACATGGAACATCAACAAACTGATTTATCTGAATAATATTGACCCAAAAGATGTTATTGCAAGATGGAAACAGGAAGAAGATGAGTTGGATGAAGAAAATATGTCCAATGAGTCCGAGTCCGATGACGAAGAGTTTTTCACTAAAAAAGAAAGAAAAGTTATTGAAGATTCCAATAAAGTTTCTGAAGCATCATTGGAAGAATTAAAAGAAAAGTGGTGTCCCAACAGTGAGTCCATGAATTTCATATCCAAAAGATTCTTCAAAGGTGCGGCCAAAAGAGTCAAAGAAGAACAAGCAGCCGGCAACGGAGATGATGAAGAAGTTTATGGTGATTTTGAAGACTTAGAAGAGGAAGGTGGCGAAAATGAAGAAGGTCAAGAAAAGAAGGATGATGACGATTTCACCAATTTTGAAGAGGAGGAATCAAAGGATGAAAGAGGAGAAGGAACCGAAATTGACGCCGATGAAACCGAAGGACAGGACTCTATTGAAAAACAAAGACAGTTGAATGCTCAAAAGAAGGCCAAATTTCAACAACAATTTGAAGATGAGGAAGAATACAAAGAAGAAGACGGTGGGTTGAATGAACATGACAGTTGGTATGACTATCAGAAAGCCAAAATGGCCAAGCAACTGGAAATCAATAAAGCTGAACTTAAAAAGCTTGAAGAAGAAGATAGGGTCAGAGTTGAAGGTTTCACCGCTGGTGCATATGTTAAACTGACTTTTGATGCTTTGCCAATGGAATTCATAAAAAATTTTGATCCAGTTTATCCCGTCATTGTTGGTGGTTTGTTAAATACCGAAGAACGTTTTGGTCTTATGAGTGGTAGAATTAGAAGACATAGATGGCACAAGAAGATTTTAAAAACCAATGATCCTTTGATTATGTCTTTAGGTTGGAGAAGATTCCAAACATTACCAATTTATACTACATCAGATTCGAGAACAAGAAATAGAATGCTTAAATATACTCCCGAACACTCATTTTGTTTCACAACATTTTATGGTCCTTTGGTTGCACCAAATACTACATTCTGTGGTATCCAAGTTGTTGATAGAGACCATACTACTGGGTCATTCAGAATTGCTGCCACAGGTGTCATTGAAGAATTAAATGCCGAAAGTAATATTGTCAAAAAGTTGAAGCTAGTTGGTTACCCTTCAAAAGTTTATCGTAATACTGCATTCATCAAAGATATGTTTAGTTCCGCCATGGAAGTTGCTAAATTTGAAGGTGCATCTATCAAAACAGTTTCAGGAATTAGAGGTGAAATTAAGCGTGCATTATCATCACCTGAAGGTCACTATAGGGCATCGTTTGAAGACAAAATAAAAATGAGTGATATCATTATTTTGAGAACATGGTATCCTGTTCCGGTCAAAAAGTTCTACAACCCTGTTACTTCACTGCTATTTAAAGAAAAAGATAACTGGAAGGGAATGAAACTGACGGGTGAAATCAGAGCAATTAATAATGTTCCAACACCAAGTAGTAGGGATTCCACGTATAGAAAGATTGAGAGAGCAGAACCTGAATTCAAGGATCTCCAAATTCCAAAATCTGTCAGAGCAAATCTGCCCTTCAAGCATCAAATTCCTATTAAAGCCACTAATAAAAATAACTACTTACAAGAGAGAGCTGTAGTGATGGACGAAGAAGAAAAGAAAGCCAGAAAGTTGATTCAAATGATACAAACAGTAAGAGATGATAAAATTAAGAAGAATAAGGAGAAAACCGAAAAACTCCTTGCTGTTGAACGTAAAAGACTTGAAAAAGAAGAAAAGATGAAGATGGACGTGAAGAAGGAAAAAACTCAGGAGTATTTCAGATTGAATGCCAAGAAGCATAATCTCGAACAGCAACACAAAGACTCTTACCATAAAAAGAAGAGAAAGTCGTAATCGCTTTATAAAATTTACAATCAGTGTAAAAAGAAAAATATTTCCATGTAAATTGACTGAAAATCAAACATTGCTTCAATACTGTTATATATATACAGATCTCTATATATATTCACAATATAATTAAGATAAACGATAACAAGAAGTTCAATCTTTGTGATTAAATGAATTGAGATAACCACTTGAAACCTTCAGCGTAACCTTGTCTCATGACAATGGAGCACATGAACAATTCGACAGGTCTGACACCAGGGGCAACAGTACCTTTACCGGTGGTACTCAACAAGCCCAAGTAGTTTCTCAATTCATTTTCACTGACTGCTCTAGGGGAATCAATCTTGTTACCCAAAATTAGGAAAGGAACTTCTGCTAATTCTGGCATAGTCAACAAAGCCTCTAACTCAACTCTGGATTCCGCAAATCTTTCCGAGTCGGCAACATCGACTAGATACACAATACCGTTAACTTCTGGGAAATAGTCCTTCCACAATCTTCTGGCTTGTTGATGTCCTCCCAGATCAAAAGTGGTGAATCTGACATTACCAATGGCCAATTCCTCTGAAGTAGGATGTAAAGTTGGTTGCAAAGTGGCCATTCTGTCGTTTTTCAGCATATGCAATAATGTGGTCTTACCAGCATTGTCCAAACCAAGAAACAACAGCTTGGCATGTTTATTCCATAAACCTAAGTATGCTAGCGCATCTTGAACTGTAATAGAAATAGTTGGAATCGCATTTGATATTTCCACCCGTGTTAGTATTCCGACTTCATCACCATGAAATTCTGATTCTAGAGTATTTTCCACTTACACCAGTCAAGGATCCACATTTTTCTCTGAGTATTTGTTGAAGCAACCTCTCCCTCCCTTTTCCGTTCAACATGAAAAGTAACATCAAACGCTGCGGCATGGAGCCATCTGTCGAAACCTTTCAAAATCCGCGAATCTACAAATTTCTTGATCGAACAGGTGGCAGCGAACATCATCCTTGAGAGCTTGCATGTTTGTTGGTGTTGATTACAGTGTTGGTTTGTTTGATACATCAGCAATTTACTAGTCAATAGGGTACCATGAAGCTTAACATCAAGGTATGTATTATGCGAATAATGTGTCGTGAACAATGGCTTGGAAGATGGTCATTGCCAGACACTGAGACGAATTCACGGAACCAAATGTTGTGTCGTGGAGAGAAAACAATACTAACATCGACAACGAATGAAACCGCATTTTTGAACTCTCATTTTACAATAGAAGGTATCTAGTACGAGATCTGATCGTGTGAAGGGAATTGATTTTCATCCAACAGAACCATGGATTCTAAATACTCTCTACAGCGGGGTGATTGAAATTTACTCCTACGAAACCAAATCAGTAGTAAAGTCTATCGACGTTACCAATGTGCCTGTAAGATCCGGTAAATTCATTGCCAGAAAGAACTGGATTGTAGTGGGATCGGATGATTTTCAAATCAGAGTGTATAACTACAACACAGGAGAAAAAATCACTCAGTTTGAGGCACACCCGGACTACATTAGATCAATTGCAGTACACCCAACCAGACCATACGTGTTGACTTCCTCGGATGATTACACTATCAAGGCTTGGAATTGGGAAAACAATTGGAAACTGGAACAAACTTTTGAAGGTCATCAACATTATGTTATGTCAATTGCATTCAACCCTAAGGATCCAAACACTTTTGCATCTGCTTGTTTAGATAAGACAGTGAAAATTTGGTCGTTAGGTTCCAAGGTTCCTAATTTCACATTGAATGCACCTGAATCCAAAGGTTTCAATTACGTTGATTACTATCCACATGGTGACAAACCTTATCTTTTAACTTCTTCGGATGATAAATCAATTAAAATCTGGGATTATCAAACAAAATCCTGCGTGGCGTCTTTAGAAGGTCACGTTTCTAACGTTTCATTTGCCGTGTTCCATTCCGAATTACCATTAATCATTTCGGGCTCTGAAGATTCAACTGTTAAAATTTGGAATAGCAACACATATAAGTTGGAAAAAACTTTGAACTACAGATTGGAAAGAGCATGGTGTGTTTCCACAAAGAAGAATTCATCATTGGTTGCCATTGGTTTTGATGCAGGTAATGTTGTTTTTCAATTGGGTGATGACAAGCCATTATTATCAATGGACCAGTCAGGTAAAATCATATGGTGTAAGCATAATGAAGTTTATAGCTCGGCTATCAAAACATCAGATGCTCAAGTTGAAGATGGTGAAATTTTGAATTTACAACAAAAGGAATTTGGATCTGTTGAGGTATTTCCTAATTCTCTAGTTCATTCACCAAATGGTAGATTTGTTACTGTTACTGGTGATGACGAATATATTATCTACACATCYTTAGCATGGAGAAACAAAATGTACGGACAAGCCTTAGATTTTGTTTGGTCGAAAGATTCCAATCATTATGCTATCAGAGAATCCAAATCTTCCATCAAAATCTTCAAGAATTTTAAGGAAAAACCAAATGGCCAAATTAACTTAATTTATGAGGCTGAAAAGATTTTTGGGGGYGCATTATTAGGTGTGAAATATGACGGCTCAATTTCCTTCTATGATTGGGAATCTGGACAAATTGTAAGAACAATAAATGTTGATGCTGAAAACGTTTATTGGTCCGATGATGGTGAGYTAGTTTTGATATCTKCTAGCGAATCTGCTTACGCTCTTTCCTACAACAAAGAAATATTCCAAGAACACTTAGAAAATGACCAAATTGACCCAGAAGAAGGTGTGGAAGAAGCTGTTGATCTTTCGTTTGAGGTGGATGATCAGATTGTTACCGGTAAATGGATTGGTCATGTATTCATTTACACATCAAACTTAAATAGACTCAACTACTTGGTCGGAGGATCAATTTACAATTTAGCACATTTCGATAAATCCATGTTTTTGTTGGGATACATGCAAAGGGACAACAAAGTGTACGTTAGTGATAAAGATATGAACGTTGTGTCATACTATCTATCTTTGTCTGTACTTGAGTTTCAAACAGTTGTGATGAGAGGTGACATGGAGTTAGCTGATTCCATTCTTGAAGATATTGATGAAAAGGACATAAATAAAATTTCAAGATTTTTGCAAGAACAAGGCTACACGGAAAAAGCTTTAGAATTATCTCAAGACTCAGATCAAAAATTTGATTTGGCCATGCAAACTTCCAATCTATCGTTGGCTCTAGAAATTGCAGCTAAAGAAAATTCCCCACACAAATGGAAGAAGTTAGGTGACGTTGCTTTATCTTCATGGAAATTTGATTTGGCGATTGAATGTTTTGAACACTGCAAAGATTACCAATCCCTACTTTTACTATACACATCGTTCAACAAAATTGAAGATCTGAAGAAACTTTCTCAAAACTGTATAAATGCAGGACAATTCAATTCCGCATTTGCGGCTTCTTGGGCYGCCAAAGATTTGGCAACATGCGTTGATATTTTGAAAAAATCAGAAAGATTTACTGAAGCAACTATTTTAAGTTTAGTTTACAGTAATAATCTTCAGAGCATTGACGATATTACCAAACTGTGGAAAGATGACTTGAAATCTAAAGGTAAAAACAAAATTTACGATAGAGTTCTTCTTCCAGGGGAAAACTTGGACAAATTTACCAACCTGCAGCTTTCCAACTCAGCAGAAGTGATATCGGCAGAAGAAGATGCTCCAGAGCAGATCACAGAGCCAATCGAAGAAACTCAAGTTGAGGAAAAGGAAGAAGAAGAAGAGGAAGTCGCAAACGAGGAAGTTGATGACAAAGAAAAAACCGAAGAGGAAAAAGCAGAAATTGCTCAAGAAAATCTTAAAGATGAATAAAATCCGTAAACTTTACTTACAATAAATTTGTATTTGTAAATAAAATTAAGTCCTGAATGTTAAAACAAGCTGGAAAAAGAGTATAGCATCTAACCAGTGTCACGTGCCTCACGCTATAATACTAATCTCATACAAACACCACGCTGGTAGCAAAAAAAAAGTTCTGGTACTGTAATGGTTATGTCAAATACGGTTTATTATGCCTGATCAATGTAAAAARGTTGCAACCTCCAAGGTAAAGAAACGTTATTAATTGTTTCCGTTCAATAAAAAGTTATAATTTTTTTTTTTTTCAATCATACTTTTAGTACTCTGAAGGTTATTAAGGTTGTTCTCTCCTTTGGTTTAAATAGGATTAATTTTCCTACCTAAATTTCTGTTTTAATCCTTTTTTTGGTAACAAACTTGCCAATTCAAAAACCCCCAATATGCCTGACTGGTCTCAATTTGGAAATCCTGACGATATTGCTTTATCAAGTGACTCTGTTCCAGATTATTTTAAAGTCTGTTACATTCAAGGTGTCGCTGATGCTGGCCCTGAATTCTCTGGTGGAATTGGTACTCGTATTGGTTCGATTTTTGTCATTGGTGTCATTTCTACCTTTGTCACATTGTTTCCTATATTGCAAAAAAAATTTAAATGGAAGCTTTCTGTTTGGTTTTATCTGTTCGCCAGAAACTTCGGTGCAGGTGTCATTATTGCTACCGCCTTTGTCCATTTAATGGATCCAGCTTACGAAGAAATTGGTGTCACCTCCTGTGTTGGTGTTACAGGTAACTGGGCTTCTTACTCTTGGGTTCCTGCTTTAATGTTGGCTTCCATTTTTGGTATTTTTTTGGTTGATATGGCTTCCGAAGTTTATGTCGAGCGTAAATATGGTGACGTTGCTGACATTGATATCCAAGGTATGCTTACCGGCCATGCTGCTGACAGCACTGAGCCAGTTGTTGATACACCTCATGATTGTTGCCTTGAAGCCGAATCTGACAAAAAGAGCGTCAATGCTTATGAAAATTCCATAACTTCTGCCGTTTCTGAATATGAATTTAAGAAGCAGTTTGGTGCTTTCTTGATTTTGGAGTTTGGTGTTATTTTCCACTCTGTTATCATTGGTTTAAATTTGGGTTCTTGTGGGTATGACGATTTTAAAACATTATACATTGTTTTAGTATTCCATCAGTCCTTTGAAGGTCTAGGTATTGGTGCTAGATTATCTGCTATTCCATGGCCTGAAAACAAACCAACTATTTTCAAGTACTTGCTCTGTATTGCATATGGTCTTGTTACTCCAATTTCCATTGCTATTGGTATTGGTATCAGAACCACTTACGCTGCTGGAAGTTTCACTGCCAATATTGTTTCTGGTGTCTTAGATGCCTTATCTGCTGGTATTCTGGTTTACACTGGTTTGGTCGAATTCTTGGCTAGAGATTTTGTTTTCAACAATAAAATCAAAAAGAACACCAACGAACTTTTATTCTGTTTGTTCACTTTGATTCTCGGTGCTGGTATCATGGCGTTAGTTGGTAAATGGGCTTAATTTTTGAATACATCTCCTAAAATTCCATATACGTTTGCTCTTTTTATAAAATAATTAGTTTAATTGACATACTTTAAGATCAGCCATTGTCTTACATATATATATCTAACACGGCTTGTAGACAAAGATCTCATCAACGCAAAGAAAACAATTTTACCTTATCAACTTCGTATTCCAGTTTTCCTAAACATACAAAATAGCACTCTTTAGATTCCAACCTACAAGCTTTAGGCTTGAACCTTCTAACTTCTCTGAAAATTGTGGATAAACGTTTTTCCAATAATTGGTCCTCTTCACCTGTGAAAAACTTGATGACCAAAGAGCCATTTTTCTTTAGTAAATTAGCTGCTGTAATGACGGCTGCATCACAAAGATCCATGGACATTGCATGATCCTTGAAAGCCAGGCCAGAAGTGTTTGCCATCCTATAAAATGGATTGTTAGTAGTTGCACTGGTATAAAAATAATCTCTTGGAAAAGGTACGTACATATCACTCAACACAACATCCACAGGATATTGTCTTTCATATTCGGTCAATTGTCCAATATCACCCGAACGTAAAAGTTGATTCACTTCTAGTTCTTGTTCTACCACGGAAGTGACATTTCCTAAATCAGAATTAGTGGCAGAATCAGGTCCTGAAACAATTTCAATATCTTCAAACAGTTTTTTTTGTTTTTCAACGTTGGTTAACACGTAAAAGTTTTTGATTAGTTCATGCGTAGATTTACTCAAAATGTTTCCCTGCAAACTCGAGGCTCCTGGAGGAGGTTGATAGGGTAATATATCCACTCCAAGAATTTTTGAGTGTTCCGGGCATCGCTCGATAGCAACTTGGTTCCAGGCACCCGGCGCAGCCCCCAAATCCAACACATTTAGAGGTGCTTTAGATTTCTTGAAAATCCCAAATTTTTCATCTATTTGCAGCAGCTTGAAAGCTGCTCTTGATTTAAGATTTTCAGCTTTGGCTCTTCGAGTGTATTGATCTCCGGACTGTCGATTCAACCACCGATTAGAAGATGCGGATGACTTTAACCGTGCTCCAAATATATGTAGCCATATTCGATCAATATTAAAATTGATAGCGCCATAGCTTAACAAACCATTTCGTACAATCATATTAAATCTGGCTGAAAATGAAAAAAGAACTACCAAGGATGCCCGTAATGCTTAAAGATATAAGAATGATTTGCTGGTGCAGACATTGACCTTCGTTACTATATTCGGAATGTGATTGATATGATGCATGCAAGCATGCAAAGACTGCGCCACAAATATTTAAAAAAGGTGCGCCACAAATAAGGTTATATTCTGTAACGCCACATATATTGTCCAGACACGAATTTCTGCGCCACCTAAAGTGTATCACGTGTGTGTAGCAAGGGCTTGTGCTATCTTAGCTTTTTTTCCTCAAACCCTCTTAACCCGCGCGGCGCAGGCGTATTCTGTGAGTAGGTGCGGAAACAATTTTTCAGTGAAGAAGTGCAGTGCTTATTCTTTCAGTTGGAGACTTTTATTTGGTATCGTCGAAAAACCGTTCGGAATACCTATTTTAGGGAGACAATCACACAAACAAAATGTCCAAGATTTCCAACTCTCAAGTTAGAGAAAACGTCCAACAACTTTTAAAGTACTCCAACGAAACTAAGAAGAGAAACTTCTTAGAAACCGTTGAATTACAAGTCGGTTTAAAGAACTATGACCCACAAAGAGACAAGCGTTTCTCTGGTTCTTTAAAGCTTCCAAACGTCCCAAGACCAAACATGACCATCTGTATTTTTGGTGATGCTTTCGATGTTGACAGAGCTAAGGGTGTTGGTTGTGATGCCATGTCCGTTGACGACTTGAAGAAGTTGAACAAGAACAAGAAGTTAATCAAGAAGTTGACCAAGAAGTACACTGCTTTCATTGCTTCCGAAACCTTGATCAAGCAAGTTCCAAGATTATTAGGTCCTCAATTATCCAAGGCTGGTAAGTTCCCAACTCCAGTTTCCCACGCCGATGACTTATACGGTAAGGTCACTGACGTCAAGTCTACCATCAAGTTCCAATTGAAGAAGGTTTTATGTTTAGCCGTCTCCGTTGGTCACGTTGAAATGGAAGAAGACATTTTAGTCTCCCAAATTTTGATGTCTGTCAACTTCTTGGTTTCCTTATTGAAGAAGAACTGGCAAAACATTGGTTCCCTTGTTATCAAGTCTTCCATGGGTCCAGCTTTCAGATTATACTAAATGCTTTTTTATATAGGTTTATTTAATTCTTTAATATAAATTATACATTTCGTCTTCTATTTGTTTTCCTGAATTYTTTCTCTTGCTTGTCATGCTGTTATTTTCAGATATTTGTCGCGTTCAGATATCGTTTTCCTGTTTTTCAACCTGAATGCTTTGAAACTACGTGGTCAGCGAAGAAGAAGAGGAAGCACCAGTATTCAATATAGAGGCTGTATAGTGAAGTACGGCATACTTCACGATGACCAGTGAAATAGATTCGATAGTATTGCAAAAATTGGCCCAACTTTCTATTAGATCAAAGGGCCATTTTATTTTGAGAACCTTAGGTGACGAAACTGATGATCAAACTGTCAGCACCATAAAGCTTGATATAATTGAATCAAATGAAGAGGTATTAGAAGATATTTCATCCAGAATAAAAATGTTSAGCTGTCCAAAACTAAATGAAGACAAGGATAGTTCACCAGAGTACGACACCATTTCATTGTCTGATGTTCTTGGATCTACCACATTAGTGAAGAGTTACCAGTTTAATCTGATTGCTGATCATTCATTTATAAGTGAGTTTGTCACAAATGAACACTGTGAATTCTACTATGTTGGTAAACCAGAGTTGATTTCTGTTCCCGAAGCGGAAGAAGRAAACCAAAGAATACATTTGGTTGATGTAAGTGATCGACTACATGCAAAGGCATCACATAATTCTAAAATTATGGTGAATTTTTTTGATGATGGGGCTTGTCAAATAATTATCCATTCTTTAAACTTGTCAAAAGTTTACTACGACTGTCATACTCAAATGTGCTGGATTTCACCCAAATTATACCCTTTAAAGAATAAAAATAAGTATAATCAATACCAGAGAGCACACTTGAGTGTAGGTGAAGATACCGGACTTCTGTTCAAGCGTGATTTTCTGAACTACTTAGAAACATATGACAAAGATGAGCTATATGAATTAATTCATTTGTTACGCAAGTATGATTTTTCTCCTATTGATGTGATTTTTGTTGCTTCAGTGCCAGGGAAGTACGATTTGGCCAAATCCGACTTGTGGAAAACTGTTCCTGTCTATGGTTACGCTAGACTGTGGCAGATTTTGTACTGTTTGAAATTATCCAGCACAAGCGGAAAACTTGTTTCACAAACGCCAGCTATTGCAGGTCCAATTGATGATGATAAACGTAATGTACTTGTRCATTTGCTTACATCGTGTGCTGAGAAAAAATATCCAAACTTCAAAAATAAAAACTATCATTTCAATAATCAAGATCAAAGAGTGGAACCGGTTATTTTATGGCCAACAAAGAAAGAAGTTTTGAACTCGGTTGGTAGACCCGTATCCGGACTTCAATTGAATTTCCAGACATCAGATAATGTTTGGGTAGGATATAAAACTCATTATGAAAATATAAGAAGATATCTACATAGGGTTTCACCGGCATCATCTAGCGATACTGAATTGAGAAGTGGAAGGTYCAAAGCTCTTCCACACACAAGAACACTCACTCTTACCGAAGACAACTTCAAAACTCTCAAATGGTTTTTGTTCACATCAGCCAGCTTGAGCAGACAAGCGTGGGGGCGGCCTCTTCTATCAGACCAATCAACAGTGTCATTCAAAATCGAATCTTATGAAGCTGGGATTTTCATTGCYCCRGATTTCCTRAAATCAGCTGGTAATAGATTCAAGAAGAAACAAGTTTTGGTCCCAACTTACGGTAGAGACTTTCCTGATCTGGACGAATCATTTTCGCAAGTGTATCCAATCGGGTTAAGACTTCCTTATGATACACCTATCCAAAAGTACGACGATAATGATATGCCGTGGTCGTATGATGATCTCCTTGAATCCCACCAGGCTCTGATTTCCACTCTAATGGTCCAGAGTGAAGAAAAAGCCGTTGAGATAGAACTCGCCAATGCAGAATCGAGGGATCCAGAAAATCAGCCAATTGAACCATCTGAAACCACAGACTAAAAAGTTATATACCTACAGCTAATAGAGTCAATTCAAKAAATGTTTATATATATTTAAAAGTATGCAACCTGTGTAACCTTTAAAAACAAAAAAGCTAAGTATGAAATGCCAAGACCACAAAGCTAGCTCATGAACATAGATAATACAGATGGGACTTATAGAAACAACACTATTTGATTATTATTTCACACTCTTGGCTGCAGAGCTTGAGCCTACAGAAACAGAGGAACTGCAGCAGATAGTGCCTATATTACAGCACAAATTCGAAAGGCTAGGTAAATCCAACACGGAGAGGGTATTATTGGAACAAAAGTATTCGTGGCATTCCCCTTGAGATTGCTTTTGTGCTTGCTGGGTTTTCTTTGCTTCCAAAGTCTGTCTAATTTTCTCTTCTCTACTAACATACACTTTTGGTTGTTTGACGGGAAGTGGTTGTTTTGTTTTGATGTCTGCATTCAAATCATCTTGTGTATCTATGTGTTTTTCATTTGCACTTTCATCGGACGTTCCATCTTCATCACCGGACGTCTTGTCGCCGACCTTCTTTAGCGTATCGCCCTTCCCATTATCAGCGTTTGATTCCAGCACCTGATTATTTGTCTCAATTTCATCACTTCCTATGGAAACTGCCGCTTCGAAATTGGAATTGGCGTCGGTGAATCTAGATCTTGCATCGGCAAACTGTGATGACCCCGTTGTGCTTAATGTCGACATCGACCCTGAACGTGGGAACGACATCTTTGAAAATTGAAAAGGAAATGGCGATTCCTATCTATTTATAAGACCTTGTGCTTGACAAGCTTCCTGGTGATGCAATAGTTATGAAATAATGAGGTTGTTGTTTTATCGAGTGCATTTTTCATGTATGCACATCATGCAAACTTCGCAACAACGATCACACTTAAAAATAGTAACATAGAGCAAGATATTTTGCGTCATCCATTCATCAGGTGACCGCACTATCCAACACTATCGTATTAACCAAATTAAATGTATACACGCAGTTAGATATTCAGGGGATATATAATATATATAGCAAAAATGAAGGAAGAAGGATTGGTTTGAATGGTGAAAATTCAAATGTAAATTTCCCGATAGATTTATTTATTGAGTCTTCTAGTCTTTCCCTTCTTATTGGCCTTGAAATGTTTCTTACCATTGTCTACGACAGGATTTCGTTTATGTGCTGGACCTCTGACTATTCCTTCAACTCTGGTCATGTTGAAAAACTCATCATCCAATTCGTTAGCGGCACTATACAAAGCAGCTTGTTTACCACCATGAGTTCTGGATTTCCGAGCCTTATTAGTATCTTCAGTGGATAAATGACCCGAGAAGGTTAGCTTGTCCAAATCCTTTTCCAAGTCGAATGTTTTCACACTCAAACCCTTTGCCCTAATGGCCTCCACCAATTGGTTACGACGTTGTTCAGGTAAATACTGGATGGTGAATAGCTTTTCATTGAATTTGTTGGCTTCTTCTTCAGTGGCCATGCTTCCATCTTCATGAGGTGGTGGTTGAACGTACAACAGTTTACCGTTGACCAAATCCTTCAAAATGTATCTGGCAGCTCTACTTTCATCGGCGGTACCAAAACCTTGAGTCATGAAACCCCTCGATCTAGCATATGCAGTTAACAACTCTTGAGAAGTTGGGATACCTGTACCACCTTCATTTGCACCTAAGGTTTGAATTGTGATACCATACACTGCTTCAATGAAAAATTTAGGTATTCTTCTACAAACCAATTGTGCTGGACCAGTGAACTCTCTCAGTTGATCAATTGGGAGCACACCGTTACAGACCAATTCACCGTTGGTATAGGCAAAGTTGGGGAAAACCAAACCAGGACAATCACAAAGAATGACTTTGTCAGACAATAAAATAGTTTGGAAATGCTTGGTTTTACCAGGAGTTGCAGAAACTGACACTTTTTTAGAACCAACCAATGCATTAATTGTGGAAGATTTACCAACATTCGGATAACCAACTAAACCAATTTGCAGACGTTTTGGTTGACCTTCAGGTGGTTCAGTTAGAGGTTCTGGAGCAACCTTCAAGAACAAATCCTCCAATTCTTCGACAGTTATGATTCTTGTCATTTCTCTTGTAGTTTCATCCAAATCTTCATCATCTTCCTCCTCAAAGTAGATACCATCGTCTTCATCGATGTCCGATTCGACCTTTTCTTCTTCATCAATACCCATATCATCCATCTGACCCTCCAATTCATCTAATTCTCTCTGAAGTTTCAAGAACTCTTCTCTTTGTTCTTCATCAAGATCTTCCAAATCGAATTCATCGTCAAACTCTTCATCGAATTCGTCGTCTTCATTGATTTGATCATCGACGTTTTCTTCCTTCTTTTTCGGTTCGTAAACAGGAGGTAACTCACCATGTTGTTCAACATATCTTTTGAGTTCTTCTTCTTCTTGTTTTTGTTTTTCTAAAATCTCATTTGCTTTTGCAGCACTGAAAAAAGTGTACTTGATACCATGTTCTTTGAAATAATTGGCCCAAGTTAATCTTTGTTCATATGTCAATAAATCTGCTTTGTTGACCAGTAACAAGTTTCTCTTCAAAGGATTCAACTCTTTAACATATTTTTCCAAGTCTCTAGATCTAAAGAGTAACGGGTTTCTTGCATCAACAATTTGGACAATCAGATCGGATCTTTCAACAACTCTCCATAATTGTTTCCAGACCATGATATTTCTTTCAAACGGAGTCAACAGTAAATCATGATCTTCCTGTAGCATAGCCAAGTGTCTTCTCCAGTCCAAAAAGGCCTCACTTTCTAATCTTTCCAGTTCATACTTGGTGGTTGTTTTATCCCATCTTGGTCTTCTTGGAACAATCAAATCTTTGATATGCTCTTTTTGGACCTTAAATTTTTTGGCTTCTTCTTCGGTTGTCAATAAATATGGGTTATAACTACCGGTATCAACGGCATGGTTATTAACTCTAATAATCTTGACACTGGCATGTTTTTCTGCTGTGAAATCTGTATCTGCCAAGGCTGCAGTATTCAAAAATTCATCCAAGGCATTTTCTTGTGTCACACTTCTTAGCTTCACCCAATCAGCTTCATGGTTGTCGGTGGTGAATCTTAATTGACCATCTGGTAAGTAGTACACTTGATTTTGTTGCTGTTTGGCATTACGAATCGTACGGCCAAGTCCAATGGTGTTTTTGTTTTTATGTGGTGTATTCTTTGGTCCCTTTGGAGGTTTCCATTTTCTGGTTTCAACCTTTGGTGGCATCCTGTTAATGTTTAGGTTCAATAGTTTTTTAGAACGGGCTAAAAAGTAGGCGATTTATATCGATGTAAAGAAATATTTCAGAAAAAAATTTTATCCGCTTAAGAATTCAGATTCGCACTTGCACATGTAGACGGAATATCCAGAAGGACTGGCAATATGTTGAATGAACGCCAGCACCTGGGATGTAGAGCAAATAATGCTTGTATTATGATCATAAGATCTTTGTTTTTTTAAATTTCAACAAGTAAAATTTATTTCTGTTGACCATTTTGCTAAATATTAAGTAACACAATCAAATCATTATTATCAATTGGTAACCTTTGAAATTATAATATGTTTTAGTATAAAATTGTGTTTTAAAGGGGTATAGTTTAACGATACTAAAGCGTTCAAAAATGAATGGTTGTAGTGAATTTTTACTTTTGGCTCACATTATGGATTCACTTTTCTTTCTTTTCTTTGAGGAATTGGTAATGCTGGAAAATTTCAAGATAAAAAATAGCATGCCATCATAAACGAATAAAAGGATAGCAGTGCAGCTTTATAGTGAATACTAGCACAATGTAACCAAAAAAATTAAAACCAGTAACTTGGTTGGTCAGATTGCATCATCTCCCAATTCTTCTGTTATAAAATCGATTTCTGCTTTGAGTAACTTGAGATTATCGTCAATTACAATCATATCTTCAAATCTTCTTTTTGCTTTCAAATCTTCTCTGGTCTGAAGAAGCATGAATTGTTGTTCTTTTAAAACGATCAACTTATCCCTTTTCAATCTTATGTCTTTCATGAGGGGCTTCTGTAAATTTTTCTTGAGAATAGCTTGATCGGACTGAAGTTTGAGTTCTTGAGATCGACGAAATTTCGGCAAATTCAATTGAATGTAGCTGACAATGACTTGTTTCAGATTTTGGTACAATTGTCGAGGTTCAGGCGACTCGGAAATTATTTTCACTAATTCATCCAATCTATTAAATAAATGGAGAATTCTACCGGTATTGAGAGTTGTGGGGTCATTCAAATCTTCTGAATCTAGTTTCTTGACTAATAGTTTGAAGGATTGATAATATGACTGAAATGGAATGGGTTGACTCTGATCTCTATTGAAAATGACACTCTTGAAAATATCATCTTTACAATGCAGGCACATTCTCAAATTGTACTGAGATGCATCCTCTGTAATTGCGGGGGTAAACTGTAGTAACCTTTTTATTAGAGCAATAGGTATTTGTTTGGAACAGTCGAGAGAGCATACGGTTTCGCCACATAATCGACAATGGTGCTTTCTTACAAACCAGCCAAATTGTGTTGTGCAAATATAGCAATGGGGGTCATCTTTCCAATTTATAATATCTCGTGTTAATGTATCCAAGTCGGACTGGGATTTGGGGTTCAAATTCAAAAGTTTTATCAATCTAGTATGAATCAATTGTTTGTGAATCTCTTTGGACTGTAATTTTCGTTTTCTGATAGATTTGAAAGATGGTGTCAGATCATGCATGGCATGGGAGATGATTCCAGTAGTGTGTTGTGTTGTACTGTGCTTGAAGAAATCCGTTGAAGAGCGGATTCATGTAGCGAAATACTCAAGGAGGCGATGTTCAATACAAGATTACACAATAGTTAACAGCAACTGAAAGATAGCAGTTAATCGAAGAATTAAAAGTATAGAAGTGCTATTGGTTGAGTAATAGCTGTTTTTGAGATTGGGTGCAGTTTTGCAATTCAAACTCAGACCAGTTATTCAATAATGGCCTTTCGGAATTACCCATATTCCTGAAATCGGGTATTGGGAAATCATTTTTGTGTAGGTCATTGAAGTAGCTGTGAGTTAAACATTGCATTGCATTTGGTCGGTTTATGGGGGAGTATGTGAAAACCCACTGTAACAAATCTTGGAGATCGGCCGAAGCTTGATTAAAGATTTTAGATAGTGGTATTGGGCGGATCGAAGGAAACTTATGATCCATATAGTTAGGATTCATCTGCTGGATGTCGGTCTTTAAAGGAGTACCAAGCAATTTTATGATTTCCACCAGTTGATCAATGCCCGATTGACCAGGAAACAGCGGTTGTCCAAGAATAGTTTCCGCTATCACGCATCCAGCCGACCAGATATCAATTTTTGTTGTGTAGTTTCTTGCCCCAAATATCAATTCGGGAGCTCTATAATAACGAGAACATATGTAGGACACATTTGGCTCGCTTGGGTTCAATACTTTTGCCGAACCAAAGTCACACAACTTGAGGACCGCAGTTTTAGGATCTATTAGCAGATTCTGAGGCTTGATATCTCTGTGGCAGATTCCTTTCAAGTGAATATAATTCAATGCTCTCAACAGTTGAAACGAGTACAGCTTGATTGCCAGGGAATCAAGCGTGGTGTGAAACTTGATGTCGTTGAAAAGAGTTTCTGGAACATACTCCAGAATCAGATGGAGATACAACTTATCTGTGTCGGTTTGGTTGAAGTAATATGAGATCAAAGACACGATGTTTTGGTGTTTGAGTAGTTTCATTATTTGGAGTTCTCTGTTTTTGAATCGGACGTCCTGCAACACTGACTTGGTTGCCGCCTGCCTCATATCTGGGAGAATCGATATGAGATACACATTTCCAAACGATCCATGCCCAATCATCGTCTGTTTAATGTAACGCAGTGTGATAGCTGTGTCATCCGGTGCATGTGCTGCTACCGTGACGGTGGTGGCATCTCCAGCCGCTGTGGTTGTGCTCATTGCCTAATGTAACTTGATCTTCCTGGGAATTGCACACCTCTGTGATTAAATATGCCCCCATCAATTGAGTATTACCGTTGGAGGGAAGATTGCGTTGCACATAACGCTAGGCGGCGCGCCTATTGGAAAGCGAGTGCGAGCCCCGAAATTAACACGGAAAGTACGCTGGAAAAAATCCACAAGCACGCCGGTCTTACTACACCATACGGCCAACATGAACCGTATAGTAAAGCTAGCCTTTGAAAAGCATGGGGCCACGGGTTCCGTGACGAGACCGCCATTGGTGTTTCTACATGGGCTGTTTGGCTCTAAAGCCAATAATCGAAGTGTGGGCCGCCAGCTGGCGAGTCGCCTCTCGGTGCCTGTGTACTGCGTGGATCTGAGAAACCATGGCGACTCTCCACACGCGGCGCCCCACACGTATCCTGCGCTGGCGGGAGATGTGGCGCAGTTTTTGCAAGATGTAGTCAAAGTTCCCGCAGTGGTGGTAGGGCATTCGATGGGTGCGAAAACCGCCATGGCGCTGTCGCTGATGGCGCCGCAGAACAAATGGGTGGCCGGGCTGGTGGCCGTGGACAACGCGCCTGCGGTGGCGCGCGGCACGGCCAAGTTTGGCAAATATGTTGCTGCGCTGAAGGAAATCGTGAGAGCACAAGTCGGGAGCCGCAAGGAGGCCGATGCCATGCTGGCAAAGGTGGAGCCTGATGCAGGCGTGCGTGCCTTTTTGCTCACCACTTTGACGTTGGAGGATGGAAAACTGGTAGCAAAAGTGGCGTTGGATTTGTTGGGAAAGTCGTTGGATGTGGTGGGTGGATGGCCCGACGAGTATACTGCGTTGCGGTATACAGGTCCGGCGCTGTTTGTGCGAGGAACGAAATCGGCCTACGTCCCGGATGAGACTTTGCCTGCTATAGGAGCCACATTTCCAGCGTTTGAGAGACTGGATCTTGATTGTGGACATTGGGTCACTGCAGAAAAGCCAAACGAGTTTGTCAATGGTGTAGTTTCATGGTATGATCGAGTCTACGATTGCTGAATGTGGAAGAGAAACACTCCCAGAGTACCCCTTTATAAAAATATAGAAGTAAACACCGGTACACACACCAAGCACAAAAAGAAAATACATAACTAACGATGTTTGTGTCGGTTTTGTATATTTGATCTGGCTGTCGTGAAATGGAAATGGTAGCAACACCGAGCGGGGGTTTGAATGGCGGGGAGAAGAAGACAAAGCAACATTTCACGCTGGAAAAACAAAAAAAAACATTGACAGCTAAGTGTTTCTACTCTATTCTACATGGAACAACAAACACTACAGGCATGCGTGAAGAAAACCTTTTAGAGTCAAGAAATGGTTTCTCGTACAATAAGCTTTTCAGCAGCGACCAGGCCTCTCCCGGAGAACATCCCTCAGTTTTCCTATGCGCGCTGCTGTTTCCCCAGCATATTTTTCTTGTGCCCATGAAAAATTGAATTGCCCGCCTTCTTCATACCGTTGGTGGAGTTATTGTGGGCCAGCGCGACCCGAGACGTTTTCATCTATGAGCATCAACGTTAAAACGGATCCGTAACGGAAATTGGGTATAACTTCTACTTTGTTGAATCTCTTCTTGGCCAAAGATGCTTTCATTCACTCGTCGCTTCTCATCATCCCCAGCTTTCCGTCAAGCAATTTCCCACGATGTCGTTGTCATCGGTGGTGGTCCAGGTGGATATGTTGCCGCCATCAAGGCTGCACAATTAGGTTTTAACACCGCTTGTATCGAAAAGAGAGGTTCTCTTGGTGGTACTTGTTTGAATGTTGGTTGTATTCCATCCAAGGCTTTGTTAAACAACTCTCATTTGTATCACGAAATCAAGACTGAATCTAAGATGAGAGGTATTGATATTACTGGTGAAGTCAAGCCAAACTTGGATAATTTGATGGCTGCCAAGGATACTTCTGTCAAACAATTGACTGGTGGTATCGAAATGTTGTTCAAGAAAAACGGTGTCACCTACTACAAGGGTAACGGTTCCTTTGTTGATGAACACACCCTTAAAGTCGATCCAATTGATTCTTCTGAAGCAAAAACCTTGACTGCTAAGAACATCATCATTGCGACTGGTTCCGAACCAACCCCTTTCCCAGGTATAGAAATTGACCAAGAAAGAATTGTCGACTCCACTGGTGCTCTTTCCTTGAAAGAAATCCCAAAAAGAATGGCCATTATTGGTGGTGGTATCATTGGTTTAGAAATGGGTTCTGTCTGGTCCAGATTAGGTTCCGAAGTTACCGTTTTGGAATTCCAAAAGGCTATTGGTGGTGCCGGTATGGATGCCGAAGTTGCTAAGGCCACTCAAAAGTTCTTGACCAAGCAAGGCTTAAAGTTCCAATTGGGTGCCAAGGTTCAATCTGCCACCAGAAACGGTGACGAAGTTGATATCACTTTTGAAGACGCCAAATCCGGCGAATCCAAGACCATTCAAGCCGATGTTTTATTGGTTGCAGTTGGTAGAAGACCATACTCTTCCGGTTTGAACGCCGAAGCCATTGGTTTAGATTTCGACAACAGAAACAGAATTGTCATTGACTCCGAATACAAGACAAACCACTCTCACATCCAATGTATTGGTGATGTCACTTTCGGTGCCATGTTGGCCCACAAGGCCGAAGAAGAAGGTATTGCTGCTGTTGAATACTTGAAGACCGGTCACGGCCACGTTAACTACGCCAACATCCCTGCTGTCATGTACTCCCACCCTGAAGTTGCTTGGGTCGGTAAAAACGAAGAAGAGTTGAAGGAAGCTGGCATCAAATACAAAACCGGTAAGTTCCCATTCATTGCCAACTCCAGAGCAAAGACCAACATGGACACCGAAGGTTTTGTCAAATTCATTGCCGATGCTGAAACTCAAAGAGTTCTCGGTGTTCACATCATTGGTCCTAACGCCGGTGAAATGATTGCTGAAGCTGGTTTAGCCATCGAATACGGTGCCTCTTGTGAAGACATCTACAGAACCTGTCACGCCCACCCAACCTTGTCTGAAGCTTTCAAGGAAGCTGCCATGGCTGTCTTCGGTAAGCCTGTCAACTTCTAAGAAGTCTCCACGCTCCCATGCTACACATAATCTTACGTATTCTGTTATTTAATTTATACATTATCAACCTACTCCTTAATGTCTCACCCCTGTAACACCAGCAGTCACTGCATACGGAAAATCCGAACTCAACCACGGCTCCAGCAAAACTTGGCTTCGCAGTCTGATTGTTCCCCATTGTAGCCGTACTGAACGTGTCAACTCCTTCTAGAGCTCTTAGATGATACTTTCCACGCGTGCGAGACAACGCGCCCTAGACCTTCCCCCCTGCTTCATAAAACCATAAACAATAACACGCTGCGTATAGCAACGCCTCGAAGCGCGGACGCGTTTGACAGGAGATGCGTTTAGCTGTGTGAAACATTTCCCACTAATCACTTGTGGGTTAATTTTATGCTTTTGTATAAATAGAAACGGTTGTGTCAGTAAATGTAGATAATGGGACCTTTAATTTATTTATTTCTTTTTTTTTTCTTTCTTGCCACCGACACTGCCCATTTCTTGCAACCGTCATGAACAAGCTAGTCTTTCTTTCCCTTGTTACTCTAGCTTTTGGATTGCCGTTCCACCAACACCATGAGCATAAAAGAGAGGCTGAACCAGATGCCGTGGTGACGGTTACTAAAATCGTCATGGAACAGGAAGTGCAAGACTACTCGGCACCAGCTACTTCCACTGCTTCAGTTATTGATGCTCTTTCGCTAGAACTGACAGCCAATACTGCCGCCGCTGCTACCACCACCAGTGCACAAGCCACACAGCAAATTAACCATGCACTTTCAGTTGAATTGCTCAATGATGCATCGTATTCCTCAACCCCTACCACTTTAGCAACCGTCGTTATGTCTTCTACACAGGAAACTGGCACTTTGACTTCGGAGTCTTACAATTCTGCTACCTCGTCAACTGAACAATCCGCATCAGCATCAGCATCAGCATCCTCATCCGCTTCCGACTCATCATCTGACAGCAGTGTTGAATCTTACGCAGAAAAGGCAAAAGGTATCACATATTCCCCATACTCAGACTCAGGCTCCTGTAAATCTTCTTCTGAAATTGAAGCTGACATTGCACAATTATCCAGCTTCGACATCATTAGAGTCTATGCCCCAGATTGTTCTGTTATTTCTTCCATGCTTTCTGCAATGTCTTCCAGCCAAAAAATCTTTGCCGGTGTATACTACAAAGATACAATTGAGACCGACTTGAAATTACTATACAGCCAATTGAATTCCAGAGGCTGGGATGCAATTGACACTGTTTCGATCGGTAATGAATGGATCAATTCCGGTACCTACGATGCTGCTACTGTAATTGCCGCTGTCGAGTCTGGTCGTTCTATTTTAAGCTCTTTGGGTTTTTCAGGATCCGTTGTTACGGTTGATACAGTGCCTGCGTTCCAAAGTAACCCATCCCTTTGTGATAGTGTGGACTTTGTTGCCGTCAATCAACATGCTTTTTGGAACGGTGCCGTTGCTCCATCAGACTCTGGTGACTTTTTAGCCAGCTCCATTTCTAGCATGGAGTCTTTGTGTTCTGGTAAATCTGTTCTCATTACTGAAACTGGCTGGCCAACAAAGGGAGACACTTACGGTACATTGGGTGTTCCAGGTACCGAGGAACAGTTAGAATGTATCAAGTCCATCGTTTCAAACTCAGCAGTTGCGGAAGCTTCCATTTTATTCACCTTCCACAACGACCTATGGAAGTCAGGTGGAACTTACAACGTTGAACAGTATTGGGGAATTTTCAATTGAAAAGGTTTCCTCAATTCTTTTTGACCTTCTTTTCTATCGTCATATCTACATTAACTGAATCGCATTACGGCTCCCATTTCAAAATGAATCTTGAATTTTATATAGCATCTCCCTTCCTTTTATTTTTAGCTCAACACTCATTACATAGAAACCGTTTATATATCTGAACACCAACTAGTCATTAACACACCATGGATAATCGTTTGGGGCATAATGATTCAGTGGAACCTTGAAAGGTAGTCTGACGCCAATCTTTGTTTTCCCAGATAACGATTTCTCTAGACCACTGCCAAATGTGTCTGTATTGTACACTGGTACCAAAATTCTTTTCTTGGCTTCTATGTGGTCTATTTTTAATAACTCGGGAATAACCATGACACMGGCTTCAAATGAACCAATATCACTTTCAATTTTATCGTATTTTCTGGTTTTCCCCCATGCTGCAGCAGAATTATTTGCACTAGTCATCAATATCCATTTTAGACTTTTATGTTCATCTTCTGTGATATAGTACAATTTACAATGTGGGATTTTGGAGTCATATCCCCACTTGTAAAAATAAGATTTGATATTCTGCCATTGCCTTTTGTATGCTTCCCACTTGCCATCGATCTTGAAATATAAGCCGTGTCCGGCAATTTCACCGACCTTGCTGTTTACAACTTCTTCCATGAGCGGCCATATAATGACAGGTTCAACTTTACCCTTCCCCTTTCGATATTCATAATTAGCTTTTTTCATCATTGGGAATCCAGTCTCAACACAAGAAGTTAAAATATGCACAAATACATTCCTTGAATACTGGTCACAGGGAGCAGCAATTGATGAAGTTTGGCAAACAAATTTCCCTGTCATACTCTCAAGACCATAATATTGGATGATTGACCATAGCCGGGGGTATCCAAACATCTGTGGATTTTTGATCAAATCAGGCCGTTCAAATTTGGCTTCAAATTTCCCTGGTACCGATGCAACGAAGACAACATCTGTATCTGAGAAATTATAAGTTTTCAATAAAGTTATCAATTTGTTTATTGCTGGCTTTTCATAGTTGGACAAATAATGGCAAAAATCTCTTTGGAACATTCTCCCTATTTCATCGTCAGTTAATCCAGGGTACAGCATTGGCGATATCCAGCATGTTTGGCTCTTGCACATATAATCATGGTGACTCAAGTTTGACGTATAAATCACTATTTGAATACCACCATCTTCAAACCGATTAACCATTAACTTTGTATGATGGGATCCAAATTTGCTCAATTTATTAGCAACGGTTAGGATATCAACTTGATAATCATTTGTTATATTTACTATATCAGTAGCCTCTTTTACAATCAGAGTATATTTAACTGAAGTCTTATTCTGAATGAAATCAGTTAGGAATCCGAAATCGATCATCATGTTGAATTGGAATGTTTCCCGCAAATCACCCCGTAGAAGTTCACCAAAAGTAACAGAGTCTGCTTCTCTATCAGGACTTAAAAGTCTTATACGAGAAGATGTATCACCAACAATCGAAGTTGCACCATTACATTCATTGAAACTCCGAGAAAAGGGTTTTACCCTGTCATTTTGGCATACTGAGGCATTGCCTACAGTTTCAGCCAGCTTGGTGGTTCCTGAAACACGTACATTTGTGATTCGACGTTCGGCTGCATCTGCGATACGTTTTCTCATCAACTGTCTTGGTGTAAGTTTAGAATCATCTAAATGTATTGAAGTCACACCACCTAAAGAATCAATTTCAGTGGACACCTTCGTGAGGGATGCAGATTCACTATCATTTACTTTTGTATCAATATCCTGATCAATGATGGTGATTTCCTTTTCGGAAGTTGAGCGGTTGTTCTGAAGGTTGTTCTCATCATAATCATTGGCATCATCGTCGATAGTAATAATTTCTTTGGTCTTTTTCGGACGTTTCACCTGGCACACTTTTACATCGGAGTCGCTATTCTCTGATTCTGATTCAATACTAATAACCTCTCTTGATCTTTTGTTCCATTGCATTTCTTTTCAAGGTAGAAACATACACATAGGCAGATACCGCAGTAAGTATAAAGTTGTGGAATTTACCATTATAAACATAGCGCGTACATCTAAACTTGTTGTGATGTTCATCCAGTTGTTTGATATATCCTTTTATATTATATTAATTCAAAGTACAAGTTTATTTTATTTCTACAGATTGATACAAAAAATGACTTAGAAAAGCTCATTGCTTCTGTTGTTTCATTTTCCAGGCAATATATTTGGCACTGTGACCGCATCTAGTTCTCTTGAGACCAATGGTCTCCTCGTTTTCTTCAGGCAAAATTCTATCAGTAATTTTCAATGGGGGTCCTCTGAACCACACAATAGAATCTTTCATCAATTCCGTATCAACCCCTCCTTCATCCCCAAAACCATCGCTACCACTGAGTTGTTGCAAGTTTGCTTTAGAAGATAAATGCTCCTTATACGACTTGTTCATTCTTTCCAAGTTTTGACGATCAATTGTCAAATAAAATTGATTCAGTAGGTCAAAATTAGTAGTTGACAAGTCGGAATTTGTTTGCATTTCCTTCAAGAAAGTGTATGAGGTTGAAGATGAATGGTATTTGGAGTATGAGTACGATGTCGCATTGTAGGGGGACTTGATGAATTTGTAATTCAAATTCTGAGTAGGGGAGGGTCCCATAACATTTTGCATCTGCATCTGCATTTGAAGTTGCATCTGCAAATTGGTAGCTTTCTTCAGATTAGATATCTTGTGGCTGATGGATGGATTATGAATACTATTGTGGAGAGAATTGGAAGATGAATTGTTAGACGAATAATGAATTGGGCCATCAACACTATTGCTGATTGTTTTGATGTTGGCATTCGGAGGTGGGGTGAAACATTTACATTGATTTGATCTTAGTGTTCCATCATAGTAATGGGAGTCCATTGAATCGCCATGACGTGGGATGTAAACAGCACCCACTAAAGGTGGGGCATTCAGATTGAGAATAACTGGGGGTGGTATTGGAGAATTTGGGGACGATCCTGGCAACAATAGATGTTTGATTGGTGATGGATACTTTCTCAAGACTCTACTTGCTGTTAACGGTATAATAGGATCTTCTAAGTGACGTACCTCATCCGGTAGACATGCTTTCCATGTTCTGATTTTAGCAAACGTATTTTCTCTATCATTGTAGCGGAACTCACAAACATACAATGGTCCTTCGTATGGAACACCCGGATCACCCTTCAGCCATCTGGTAAAATATGCCACATAGCAAGGTCCAATGATTTCCTTCACCAAATGATCTCTATATTGGCCAGTTTTGACGATTTCATTTTCCAAGAATAACTTATCAGCCCTATGGACCGTCCATTCTGGCCTGTAATACCAACAAACATTCATACAAAGCTCGCCGGATTCATCTTGCCATAGTCGGAAAATTTGTGCAATAACAGGTCTTATTGGGTCATTCGGGTTTTTCAACAGGATCCAACTACCAACAGTGTAGTTTCTACCTTGCCATTCAATTTCTGAAAGTGGRACTCTTCCATTTTGTTGTCCAGTCATATATTCGATGTCTGGTTTTGCCATTTCRATTTGGTACAATCTGGAGATATTCGATTCCAAAAGRTTYAAATTATTCTTGATGAATTCATCATTGACGTAATACTTTCTGTTATTTGCAATCAGTCTGAAAACATCTGCAATGTACTGATCCACTGATTGGTAGAATCTTTGTTTGATCAAACCTTTGATATCTAACATTGAAATTGGGTCCTTGATGATTTTGAGGTAATCGGGGTGTTCTTGTTGAAGAGGAAGTTTATCCCAGAACGAGACAATAGTTTTGTTTCCTATTTTGAGTTTTTTCAAACCTCTCATGATTGATTTGATTCTTTGTTCGTGTGGTTTGTCGACAATAGGAGGTCTACCACGCTTGACCCATTGATCAAGGATATGTCTTGTCGGTAACGAATTTGGATTGTAGTCCAATTTTGGAGGCGAATATACGTTATCATGATCCACTTCTTCAATGGTGGTTAAATATGTGTTTGGGTTATACGTTGGATTAACAAATCCTCTTGTGTAGTTGTTAACTTCGTTGTCATTGTCTGCCTCATTTTCGTAATCCTGCTCGGTATAGTCGTGTTTGTTATCATCTTCATATTCTTCWTCCTCGTCATTTTGTTGGAAGGTAGCAGGAGTAGCAGGAGTAGCAGGGGTTAMTGAGGTTGATGCCGTGGCCTGTGGCAGGCTAGTAGAGCCTGCTTGTGAAGCTTCGCCCGGCAAAACCCCCAAGTTGGGATACGACACGAGTGATGCATTGGCCGCCTTTTGATACGAGTTCAATTCTGGAATAATCTTTTCCTTGATGTACTTTGTCAATACAAGCGCCCATGTATAGTACTCTGAWGACTCCTCGTTGAAAAAACGGGCGTTCCAGCTGATCTGCGCTAGGTCGTCGACAAACTGTTGTGCYTGTTTGTACTTCATTTGTTTGATGTTTTTCTTGATTTTACCATACGACATAGGGTGTTTGATCAGCCGATAATACTCCACGATGGACCGTGCAGGCAGAGCATGGAACACTCCGCTAAACTCCTGTCCGTTATCATCGGTGAGCGCATACACAGCGTCCATCATTTTGGAATATTTATCTGCCATCTGGCGCATGTCCAAGCCATTGGAATTACCTCCAGACGCAGACGCAGATGCGGATGCGGATGCGGATGCGGACGATGTAAACATGTTCGTTCAAGACACGATTTCACTTCTCACCACAATAGCACAAAACGGTAGACCGAAACTGACTCAAAAACAAATTTCCACGAATTTAGCTCAGCTATTATTCCTATTACCTCAACTCGAGATTTGAAATCCAACTTTCAATGCTCGAGGATCACAACAACAGGACTCGAAAACCAGAACTACAATATTGTCAAAAAACTAAACGTTCGCGCCACTTCGCGAGCAAAAAAAAAAAAAAAAAAAAACAGATTACCGCGAACATGGAGACTTCCCAATGCGGAAATACCTGAATGTCTCTTCCAAGGAATAGGGAATACCACATTTTCAATTGGTGGCTACGTAGCAACTAATGGTGCTTGACAGTATCGATAGCTGCGGTAGCGGCCGAAATAGAGATGAAACAATAAGGGAAAGTGAAGAATTCAGCGAAAGTGAAAACTTGAAGAGTTTCACCGACATGTTCAAACTTAACAATCATAGACAAATGAAGATACTTATCATTGTGGGGTCTGGATTATCCATGAGTTCGGGACTACAGACCTATTTGGGAGCAGACTCAACATGGAGAAACTATTCGGCAATTGATTTAGCAACTCCGGATGCTTTTGAATGCAATCCAGATATTGTATGGCTGTTTTACGCGTTGAGACGTCATTYAGCGCAGAAAGCACTACCTAATGCAGGTCATGAAGTGGTTGCAAAACTGTGCAGTCGGGAAGCCAGGTTTAATACATTGGTGATATCTCAGAATATGGATGACCTGCTCCAGAAAGCAYACATTCCSTCGCACAAAATTCTCCAATTTCATGGGTCCTTGTTTCAACTGCGCTGCACCGACTTTGAATGCACATACSACGAAAGCAACTACTCAGACCCACTCACTCCCAGTCTAGATGCTTCCAAGTATGGAAATGATGACCAAACTTTGCCAGATATATCTTCTCTAAGCCAGTTGCCACAATGTCCTAAATGTGGACATCTACTCAGGCCAGGTGTCGTGTGGTTTGGAGAATCTCTGCCATTATATCTTATCGACAGAGCCGATGAATTCATCATGGAAAGTAATGTTGATCTGCTACTGGTTGTTGGTACCTCCCATAACATATGGCCCACCTCTTCCTATATTGATCTGGTGAAGAATCAAGGCGGTAAAATTGCAGTGTTTAATACCCAATTCGACCATGATATCCAAAGATTCGCCCCCAGCACAAAAGTTTGGCAATTYATAGGAGATTGCTCCAAAACGTTACCTGAAATATTTGATCCTATAATAAACTACTGATTCATTCCTCAAACTACAAAATTGTCCTGTAAATTTGAATTCTATATAAACATTACATCATCCAAGATATTTCCAGATCAAATACATCAGAGTTAATGTAATCACCACACCAACATAAAAGATAATCTTGTCTTCCCATAAAACCTTCTCAATTTTCAAAACGGTACCACGACTCACGCCCAAAGTTTCCAAACTTTGACTCATCTTTTCTTTAGTTTTTCTAATAATCTCGTTCTGTTCAACGATGTCGTCAAAGGCGTGTCGTCCCATTTCCAAAATCTCATCAAGTCTGRCATTGTTGATATCCAATCTGGTTTGTTGATCCATCATCATATTCGCATCATTTACACTTTTCTGTTCTTGCTTGTGACCCCTTCCTCTGTAATCCACAGAATATGGGTTGTCACTGACCCCACTTCCAATCGAATCGATATTACTAGCCGTGAAAAGATCATTACGCTCAACTTCACTCTGTTTATTGCTCTCTTGTCTCAATTTTTCTTCTCTYTCCGACCGTAATAGGTCAAACTTGGCCCTCAGYTCGTTGTATTCTCCGTTCAACTTCTCAAATCTCTTCATACCGGTACTTTTTTGTGTTTCATCCGATATGTCATACACGTACGATTGATATTGATTAAGAGTGGTTTTGATATTCGATAGCGTGGTAGAAATTGATCCAATCAATGATATAGATGCTCCACCATTTTTGGCAAATTCGGCTTGCCTCACAATTTCAGAGAAGGAATTGACATCTTTTTTCAACTGCCCAAGTTTCTTGTTCAACTGTGTATACAAAAGACTCATTGCTTCTCCTCAGTTTTCTAATCCACAACTCTCAAAGCTGACAGATCTGATCTTATTAAACAACACAACGTTTTCTTTCCAGGAGCGCGATGTGCTCTTTTGGCAATAATCAACGCGTGTTTYCCGTCGTGTTTTCACAATCACTTCAACCATTTGATTTSAAAGTATGTATAGCAGCCATGCATGCAAGTGTGCAATATATATTTATATTATCTATTATCTATTATATCGWTACWGGTTTCTAGTAATTCAAATGAAAAACAAATTCCAAAAAAATTCACACATTTTCAAGATTTTTCATACCATTCAAACCAAATAAGAAACCCAATTCTGTTCTACTCAAYTTTCCAACTGTAGAACGAACATTTGGATCTAGAGCAGATTCAACAAGTTTTTCCTTTTCCTTTTGTAACTCCATAATACGGTCTTCTACAGTATTGTGGATCAACAATCTATGAACATAAACTTCTCTTGTTTGWGAAATTCGGTGTACTCTATCTTGTGCTTGTTTCTCTACGTAAGGATTCCAAAATGGTTCAAGAATAATAACATGGTTAGCACATGTTAAAGTAAGTCCGACATTACCTGCTTTTAAGGAAATCAAAAGAATACGTTTGTCTGGGTTCTGATAGAAGGCTGTGACACAATCATTTTTTGCTTCCATATCCATAGACCCATCGTATTGTAAATAGGGCAGTCTGTGCTTTTTCAACTCCATCTTCAAGATATCAAAATATCCCAAAAATTGAGAAAAAACAATAATTTTCTCACCAGGTTTATTCTCCAACACATCTTGAATGATGGAAATGGTCTTTTTCATTTTAGCACTAACAATAAATTTTCCGTCCTCTTCGATAAACCTTCTGATGTTTGTTTGTCTCCATTCTTTATTTGAGGCTTTAGAATCCAATTCATATTTTTTTCTGATATCCTTCCAATCTAGCCCATGTTTGTAGTCATCGTACAAAACATAGTCAACACACATGTTGGATGCATTCAAAGCTGAACATTGGGGGCATTTCACTGTAATTATATCACCCTCTGCATTTCCAGATGAATTCTCCTGCAGAAACTCACTCTGACAGTCTCTACAAAACGGATGACCACATTTACCAAGCAAAACAGTTTCTTCTCCCGACAATTCATTTTGACAGTGTAAGCATATGAATCCATTTTCAGCCATGTTGTTAATATCGGATTCAACAACATTCGTCATATCACGTATAGATGCCCACCCTTTGGTATATCTTTCAAGTTTATTCACTCTGTCACCGTCATCACCAAGCCTCACTAAATACTCATGATCACATGACTGTCTCATACGTAGCARCAAAGTCAAGATTGAGGAATATGCTCTTATTTTCTGATTCARAAGTTTTTGGGCAGCTTTTGCAGATTGTGTTTCAAGTGAATTGTAGAATTCCCTTTCCTCTGTCTCCATTATGACTTTCTGCTCGATAATATGTTTGCGAGGTAGCTCTAAAATCGGCTTCCCATCAATTTTGGAGTCTTTGGTTCTTCTCAGAAGAATTGCACTCAGAATAACATGCACCTTTCTTTGACTATCTGACCTTTTCGCTATGTCTCCATTGAATTTGTTCCATTCATTATATGGAGAAATGTCCAAAAATCTAAGAAGTGGATATAGTTCATCAATTCTATTTTGGATCGGTGTTCCTGATAAMGCCCATTTGAATTTACTCGACAAGGAAGCAACAGATCTTGAAGCTATCGTACTTCTGTTTTTTATGTAATGAGCCTCATCTAAGAAAATACGGAAGAACAATGAATCATCTGAAAAAAAAGGAGATGTGTAAAATCTGCGTGAACCACGCTTGGAAAATACGGGTTCATTTTTCTTCACGCTTTTAAGCTCTTCGTCATAATGTCGCTTCCATTCCGAACCCAATCTATTATAAGAAACTAATATCACATCAAAGTTTTTGAAATTCTCAAAAGTCATATTTTTGCAGTTGTGATAAATAAATACCTTCAAATTCTTGACCTTTGACCGCATTTCTTGTGCCCATTGTTCTAATAAGGAAACAGGACCCACCACCAAGTTCAACTTTGGATCATTTCCTTTTGGTTTGTTTGCTAGCATCAAGGAAAGTGCTTGGATTGTCTTGCCTAAACCCATATCATCAGCTAAAATCCCACCCCTATTATTATTCGTCTCTCTTTTAAGCATCCAAGATAATCCAACTCTTTGATGTTTCAATAACGGCACTAAAAGATCTTGTGGTGTATTTGCTAGACCTTCTTCTTCGGTCTCCACTTCGTTCAATCTTATTGATTCCATCAAGTTTTTTATACCGTCTTCATCACTTAATCTTGTCATATAGGGGTTCGATCTAGCTTGTTGAGCACGTCTGGCAAAAGCTTCATCGGGGTCTAACGGACTATTATTCCATCGACTGTTCATTTGAGAGTACACATTTTCCATATCAATTGGCTGGCCTTGAAAATTGACRAAGTTATTTGCCATTCTTTCTAAAGAACCATTTGACGCTGGAATATTATCCATCTCTGGAACTGATATAGGCKTGTACAACTGCGGAACCAACGCAAAGTTTCTCAAAATTTTCAATATATTATCCTTTGTGTTGCTATTCGTACATTTTACCATTTCTGAGATTGTTTTGATAAGAAGATTTCTGATATCGGAGTTAACATTAAATGTTGACATRGGAGGAATATCTTCCCTACACACACCACCTCTTGAAATACTGAGCATCCGCAATCTTTCCATATCTGATGCTCTTTTCATAATTTGATGTTCGACGSTTTCAATTGTATTTTTGATTTGGCCTATTTTTCCATAGAGTGGGCCCAATGATTTAAAACGTAAATCCATAAATCTCAAGATTTGATGGTAACGGATATACGGTACTTCAGAGTCTCTTGCACCATCAGCTTTATTCTGGACAGTAGATCKCATCGTCGATAGATCTCTCAGAAAAACATCTGTAAATGCATGTAATTTACTGAAAACATTGTAAAGATGKGTGGTATATTGCATTGCCTTTTTATGTTCATCTCTGAAGAATGTTACGCGTAATTGAGGGTTCAARTTATAACGCTGGTCAGCAATCATTTCAGCTTTGGTGATGTTACTAATCAAAGTTTCTTTGTGAGCAGTGTAAGGTGTATTAAACTTAATTTCTATCTGATATTTGGTGGGAAGACTCTTTATCACTTGATACTTCTTYAAAAGTGCATCAACTCTTTGTTTTTCTTCTAGTTTCAGTTTAGTTTCTGCWTCCTTAAGAGCTTGCGTGTGTTGAGTCTTTTGTTCCTGGGTATTCTTTTYAATAATTCTAATTTTGTTTTGCCTGATTTCCTCTAGCATTTTGATTTCATTGAAAGTAGTGYTGTCGGTACTCTCTGGYTTCACGGTGTCAACATGAGAAAAATCTCTTTTCAATATATTATGGACAGTGTCGGCRGGGGTTTTATTGGTAGCCGCTACATTCCGTATACCTGTGATTACTATGTCTTCGTCTTCTTCTTCTTCGTCATCGCTGGCATCAGCTATATTGAAAACAGAAGTTTTGTATGGCTCGTTGGCYTCAACAGATTTATAGTTGAATTTGTTGAGATCAACGTTGGACTTTGAATGATCYCCCCTATGATTTGAAGTATTAGATGGTACCGGTAAATTGAAACCACTAGATCCTTTGTTTGTGGGTGGCGCATTTACAGCAGGATATATTATTTTTATATCGTCGTCATCGTCATCATCATCGTCATCATCGTCAGTTAAATTGATCGAGGTGTTTTGAAAAAATGAAGCTGATGTGAACTTATTTGTTGGCAAARCTTCAGATGTTTGTGCTGGGGCATTAAACCKTGCAGTGGTTTCACTGAATTGAAAAGGATGAGAGTGATGGCTTGTAGTGCTTGCAGRGCCGTTGTATTTGTGTTCTGACATAGGTATCAAATATACRWATCACTGTGAATGGAATRAATGGCAGATTTTCAAGATTCCCGCCAGACTCAACCCTACTGACTAAAGCTACCTGGTRATCCTTTTGTTTTTCTTTTTGAAGAAATGGAGTTGKTTTATCTTGATACGCAGCGCTAACGGCGTATAATATATCCGGCTTTGATCACAGGATAAATAACAGTTGAAAAAAAAA
>BCGC01000001.1:2357076-2436284 GCA_001599115.1 Pichia sorboxylosa | reverse complement strand
CMAAAAMAACAAAGTTGAGCTCAATGAAAACATAAACAATATTTGGTGTGTYTAATGAGGGCCCGCACGCAAACAAGCGAGCATGTATTTCAGATTTTTCATAMGCCTACAATAGCACGAATATATTTTTATTGAGAGCAGGAATGATAGATAGCTATTTCAGCTACATCTTATTCAATAGGGATAATTATGGTTTTMATTTTTTAGCTTCAAGAGTAGCTGTGAAGTTTTATATCTCTATTGTGAGAAATTCCAACCATATTGGAATCGAGGATTCGTGGAAAAAGATACTTGAAAAGCATTYTCTGTGAACTCAGAATATGSCTGAATTGAAAGCGTGGATTTGGATTTAAAACTCTTTAATGTACACAGCAAGKTAAATATTATTCAATCAGTCACAATGAATACACATGCTATATTTATATCTATACCTATWTTTAAATATCCCCATTTTCTTCATCGATGATCTTGTTACAGATAGATAAAAGTCTTAGAAGGAGAGGATGGTCTTTTTTTATGGAAAGTCCCCTTTCGAAATCTGACTTTGCTGTTATTAATTCGCCCAGATTCATGTTACAAATACCACGTCTTAAATGGTTTTCAGGAGCAGCAGCTCCTACCAAGACCAAAATTTCAGCATCCTGTAAAGCTTCCACAAATTGCAAAGAGTTTGTAAGGGCATCGCATCTTCCAATCAAGCATATCATGACTTCAGGAAGAGTTCCTTGGAATGGCTCGAACTTGGCTCTGGCCAATGCCAACCCGAGTGCAATATCGTATTTCTTTGCAGCATCTGCAAAGTTCTTTTCACGCATGAGAGCAGATGCTGATTCGTGCATCTTTTTCACCATTAATGACAGATTTTTGTTAAACGCTTGAGGGCTTGGTGGAGGRGGGAAYTCCTCACTGATTTTGGCATAATCATTGTACAACACATTTAATTGGGATAGTTCAATTTGTAAATCTTTGAACGATGATAGGGGTACTTCATCATTAATTGAAATTTTTTTGCTAGTCGGATCGTAAACGATTGGAAGTAATAGATCGGTCATTACTACTTGTTCTGTGTGTGAACTAGGCGTCAAACTGATAAAGAGAGTGAGAGTTGATACGACGTGTTTAGTGGACTTGGAAATTTCAGACGATCGACCGCGTTTTTAGACCTTGTGGMAACCTTACACTATACAGAGTTTTCTCAGGCTTATCTAAATAAACCAACAATATCATAGGTGGAAGAAAYAATACCTGGCATTATTATGGGTAGATACCGCTGTGAATATTGTGGATCTAGTAGTAGTGATGCTTTGAGTGTGAGGAAGAACCATTTACGAGGAAAGGGACATCAGCATTTGCGAAATGAGTACTACAAAAAAATCCAGACCAAATATCCGGAATTCACCCAAGATGACGATTCGTCCACCACAGATCAGTATTTTCTCCAGAGTCTGTTTGCGGGAATCCCAGGGTCTGAAGATATTTACGACACTGGTGAAAACTTCATACTTAGAGTACCTGAAACAACGATTGGATTACCGAATCCACCACCCAACGCWATYTATCAAACTTTCCAAGGCTACTTGAGAGCTGGTGTCAATTTTACACAAAGATCGTATTTGAAGCCCAAAAAKACGTTTACWAGTCGAAGAAACAATGAAGACAGTTTAGCAGTTCCCGCAACGAAATCGACCACCCTTGTCTCTGAAAACCATCGGAAAAATGTTTCGGGGCCATCCMTTCAGGCCAAAAAAGACACTTCTGCATTGAAAGTAAGGTCTTCAATTCCCACACATCCTACCAAAATTGTTACATCAAATGAAAACAYAAAGAGCTTCCATGCGTCTTCRGCTTCTTTCTATCCTGGAGATCAAAATYCAGAAAGAGWCMCATCTGCTTCGCATCATTAYAACTCTAACTCGTATCCACCTTCAGCAAACTACCAACAACCCTCGAACAGAAACTACAACGGCTACGGGAGAAGCGCACACAACAATCAGYACCATAGTCAACAGCAATACAGAGAACGCCAACAACCTTATGGACGCCAACCAAACTACAATTCCTATACCCGCAGTTCACACCATCAAAACTATSCACAGCAGTCACAATCCGGCCATAAAGCATATAATCCACACAATCCACGTCACAATCAGTTTCGTAGATATTGAACCATCCTTGACTYAAGTTCCACTTTAGGAAAAATGTTTGCCTCGCAAACAAGAAGCACGCGCCTAAAAAAGTTTAGTACAAGTAACAAAAAAACGGTTTTTTATTACCCCTTGAGAACTCAAATTTTTTCCAGCGAGTGGCAAATTTTAAAGCTCTGTTGTTGATTTGATGTTAGAAAGCGTTTGAGGTTTCCTTTCCCCTGGTATTTTGTGATTTTTTTTTCAGCAAGCAAAGACACAATGGCACAACAAGTTCCTACATTCAAGCTCGTTTTAGTCGGTGATGGTGGTACCGGTAAGACCACATTCGTCAAGAGACACTTGACAGGTGAATTCGAAAAGAAGTATATGGCCACCTCTGGTGTCGAAGTCCACCCAATGTCTTTCTACACCAACTACGGTGAAATCAAGTTTGACGTCTGGGACACTGCCGGTCAAGAAAAGTTCGGTGGTTTAAGAGACGGTTACTACATTAACGGTCAATGTGGTATCATCATGTTCGACGTGACCTCCAGAATCACCTACAAGAACGTTCCAAACTGGTACAGAGATTTGGTCAGAGTGTGTGAAAACATCCCAATCGTTCTTTGTGGTAACAAGGTTGATGTCAAGGAAAGAAAGGTCAAGGCCAAGACCATCACCTTCCACAGAAAGAAGAACTTACAATATTTCGACATCTCCGCCAAGTCTAACTACAACTTCGAAAAGCCTTTCTTATGGTTAGCAAGAAAGTTGGTCGGTAACAACCAATTGGAATTCGTTGAATCCCCAGCCTTGGCTCCTCCTGAAGTCACTGTCGATTCAGACTTGATGGCCAAGTACCAAGCTGAAATGGACCAAGCCGCCGCTATGCCATTACCTGATGAAGATGATGCTGATTTATAATCGCCCCTCCTCTGGCGTCTCACAGATCAAGAACATCTACACTTTCTACAAATCAGCAACTGTACAAGAATCCCATGTGTAGCCTGTATCTATGTATATTTACACCCTCTATATAGCTACTGTCAAGCTAAAAAGGAATTGTCACTCATTTTTTTCCATTCTTGGACGATCGACGTGGTTACGCAGCCCTTTGCTCAGAACCAATGAGTGCGTGTTTGCGTCGATCGACGTGCTCTGCCGACAAAACAATTTTCGGTCAACTTGTAGTTACCAATATTGTTGATGTCAGGTAGCTTTGAAAGTTCTACTTCTTTCCCCCATCCAGTAAGCCCGACACCATGTTCAGACAAGCCGTTAGACAATTTTCCGTTTCTGCACGTCGCTCTAACTTGATTGCAGACCTCTACGTCAAGGAATTGAAGGCATTCAAGCCAACTCCTCTTTCTGCCGCCGATGCCCAAGCTGCAACCAAGCCATGGAGCTTACCAGCTGCTGCCAAAATCCCAGCTTTAGAAGCCGAAGGTGCTGATGCATTGGCTGAATACTCTTCTGCTGCTGTCGAAGTTTCTGGTTCTGCTGAAGGTGTCGTCGCCGAAGAATACAAGGCCGACGAYTGGTTTGTCTTCCCTGCTGAAGAAGAACCAGGTCACCATGCTCACTAAATCAATGCTGTGAATCAATTACAATAACGACAATAACACTATATATACAATTGGTTTCAATTGCAAATGAAAAAAAAAACATCAACCTAACCATTGCAAAAGCACATGATCTATAAACATGCTCTTGTACCTTATTCTATCATCATTTGGTCTATTTTCTTATTTTAATGATACATTTGAATATAAATCATTTTTTTGATATTATAATATAGTATTGCATTTTTCTTTTGTGGAATTTTGTCWTACTTTTATTTATTTTATATTTCCTCTATATTTATTAAATGCCAAATTATATTCGATAATGATCAAAAACTGATATTCTGATTAAAGTATATTAAAAAATTTATATAGATCTTTAAAATCTTYATAGATAGATATATAGATGCGTTCGGGTTGTTTTGTGCAGCTGWGAAAAGTCAATCTTCATCACTGAAAGTAACAATCTCTTCCTTCAATTGTGCTGCAGCTAATTTGGATGACTTTCCAGTTCGATTACTAGAGATTTGAGATTCTCTAGTTCCAGTATTGACCTCGTGGTCATCTAAATTAATCAATTCATCCTTTATATCGTCAAATGAAATTATACTGTTACCAGTCAATTGACTTCTTACTCCACTCTTAAAGGGAGCATTGGATGTACTTTCTAGCACGGGAAAAGGATTGTTGGAGCTGAATCTTTTTTTGGATTCAGTTGGCTTGGGTGGTAATATTTTATCAGMTTCTAAACTTGGATCYACCACARAGCTTGTGTTGATATCCGGGAATCTTGTCTCAATATCTCCATTAAAGGAAATAGCATCGTTGCTCTCATTATCAAGTTTGTGACTTGATGATAGGTTCAACTGGCTTGTAGACTTTTGCGTGTAGTTGTTGATCAGGCTAATCTCATTCAAATCATCAAKCGATTTATAATCATCGTTCGTTTTTGTTATGCTGATTTGACTGGAGCTACTAATACCTGTTTTGTTTGTATTACTATAGCTCAGAGTTGGAGATAATGTATCGGTGTTTGTGTTGGACTTGATTGAGTGGTTTGACGCTGAAACAGAGATCTTAGGTAAACTTTTAATTGAAGAACTAGTTGGTGTTGATCTAGTCAAGTTGTTACTGGAGAATGGATCAGCTTCTTCAATCGTTGTAGGTTCGAAATGATTCGGTTGTACAGCTGGTTTAGCAATTGTGCTTGGYTTGGACATTTGTTGCTGCATTTCGGCTTGCAACTCCATTGGATCTTTTGGTGGTGCTTTGAATGGCGAAAACATTGGAACTAAGCTTGAAGTAAATGGTTCAATCGGTGGGTGAATTTGATCACTTTTTGGGTATTGATAATGTCCCAAATTGTAGAAGTCGCCATAACTTTCTGTAATTTTATCAATCAATTCATCTTTATATCCTGATAATCTTAGAACYTCAATCAAAACTTGATAGATATTTGGCCTGAACATTGGATTTTCCTGGAGCATAATATTAATCAAGTTTTTCAAACCGGTTGGGAATTGTGGCTTCAAAGGAAATGTGTATGCAGAATGTAAAATACTTAACTCACCGGCAATTTCAAAAGGTGTTGTATAATAGCATAATTTATACAGGAAAACACCCAACGCCCAAATATCGGATTTTTCATCGATRGGCAAGCCTCGATACAAATCAATCATCTCAGGGGCTCGATACTGTGGAGTAGTTTGAAGTAAAATATCATTGTGTAAGATGTGAAATTCGTGTTGGTTTCTTGGTACTCTTAAGACAGGGCAAGTTGAACCAAAATCGGCCAGCTTGAAATTGAAGTTTTCGTCAAGTAGAACATTTTCAATTTTGATATCTCTATGAATAAGCTTCATTTTGTGCATGTTATAAACTGCTTTGCTGATATCCAACATAATTTTCAATATTTCGTCTGTGGTCAATTTAGTTCTGAGTCTACCATTCATGTAATCCAATAGCGATTTATTAGGGCACAATTCCATTAAAACCAGAACTTCGTARCAATTTGGGTAATTTTGTAGTCTACTTGCATTGGAATCATAATATCTGACAATATTATCCGCTTTAGCTAATCTTTGCATTACTTCGACTTCGGCTCTCAACTGATTCAATCCTTCTTTGTTAGGCACAATAACCCTTTTCAAGCATGCGATGTCTTTCCCTTGTTCACTTGGGTTGGTTTTAACAACATATATATGGGCGTAACCACCTTCACTCAAATACTTCACAATCGTGACTTGATGCGAGCCAACGGTAAGCAAAGTTCCCGGTGCTAGTTTGGTCAATGTAGGTGCACGACCATTAGGCACATGTTGTTGTTGTTGTTGTTGTTGTTGTGAAGATGGATGCTGAGACCCTTGCATGTTTGGAACTGTGGCACTTTGTTGCGGATTCATCATATTTCTCGGATTAGGTATAGGAGGTACATTTGAAGCTTGAGGTGGTGGGCCTTGGGCTTTAGTTGGTGGAGGAACTTGATTGTAACTCTGGCCTCTAAAGCTAGCACCMGTGGAGTTCAATTGACTAGTAGAGTATGACAATGGTGGTGCCTGTGTTGAGTTGTCGGTTTGAGTCCGATGAGGTGGTGGTGGAGGAGGAGGCGGTGCTGTTATTGGCACATGTTGCACACTTGTCAACGTTGCAGCATTGCTAGCAACGGAAGTYGAAGGTAAAATTTTGGTGTTTGTGAATTCGCCTTTATGGTATACGGAATCACCATCAACTGAGTTRTTCATGGCGGTCGGTTGGGTCGGATTATTCAAAGCAGGGGGCTGATTTGATGAGAGAAATGTAGACCCGTCCTGTATAATATCCGATGGCATTGATGGCGTTTTGCTCGGTGCTGAAAACGGTGTATCCGTCTGRAAAGGATCCGCTTTATGATAATCCATGAAGTTGTATGTGCTTATGAAYGTATTCAAACGACGCTGCTGAAGGTTCTTTTCGATTCTTGCTCAATAAATTTTGAATCCTATTCACCCTTTTTGAGATCATCTCAAATTTGTGATTCCGAGACCGATCGCATGAACAAAGACGCAGAGCGCGCTACGGGCTCCCAGAACAGGTAGGCTCAATTACCACGCCTTGTTGTACAATAGAGTAAGATGACAGGAGGATATATATCATAAGAAGTAGATTTTGACGTGACTTGGAACTATAAGAAAATTAATATAAAGTAAAAATTTGGTTATTAAAGAAATGATAAAATATGAAATAAAGTCTCAGTGAAAGCTAATGACTTTCCTTCTCATTGACGTCAAGCGCAACATCATCGATGGATACGGAAGAGTCGCCTTGGAGTAAGGTACCATCACCCAAGGTTGAGATATCAAAGCCATTTTCATTCAAATAAGCTAAGAAGTTGAAATCTTCTCTTTGCATAGCTTCTTGATCAACACTTGGTAAACCAAACAAAGCGAGCAAACCAGCAAAAATGGCAAGAGAAGAAGCTAGCCAGAAAGGAACTTGGTAACCTTTCACACCAGAATAATGCTTTTGAAAAGATGGGAAAGCGTAAGTTCCACAGAAGGCACCGATTTTACCAATAGCGGCAGCGATACCATAATAAACACCTCTAACAGGTGTAGCAGAAGTCTTAGCAGCCAATAAACCAATGTTGTCACCAGGACCGAATTCACCCAAAGTCATGAAGATACCATACACAACAACAAACGCTCCAATATGCTTCTCCARGTGTGGATATAGCGCTGCCATGATGTAACCAACAATAGCTTGTAAAAAGACACCAACTGTCAAGGTTAATCTAGGACCAATGTAATCGGTGGAAATTGCACCAAGGAAAGCACCAGGCATGTAGAATAAGTTGAAAACCACATTCCAACCAAAGGTCTTGTACATATCACCATCAGGGATGATGCTGTTCAAAATTGGGGTGGAATAGATACCAAAAGCGTAGGCAGAAAAATCATAAATCCACCAGATGATGGACACAATGAGTAATCTTGGCCAGTAATACTTCAAGGTTAACATGATTGGGATACTAGTGTTCTTAAAGTTCAACTTTTGGAATTGTTTACCTTCAGAGAATTTAAGTCTGAGGATGAAAAGAGAAATAGGGAAAATGGCACCAATACCCAGAGTGACTCTCCAAACAGGCTGTAAGTTTTTTGGACCGCAAATCCATAACATCACCATTGGAACGAATGAAGAAATGACGAAACCAAAATCAATCATGAAGTTTGTGAACCAAGCAAAGTATCTGTTTCTCTTACCAGCAGGTAACAACGAGGAAGCTTCGGCACATGCTGCAGAACCGGTTGGATATTCCGCACCGATAAAGTAACCAAGGAAGAATCTGTATGCAGTTAATGCAGCAAACAATCCACCMGCTGGGGAGCCATAAGCTGCGTGTGTACCTACACCCCAAGCACCGGCGGCCAAAATAGAGAATACAATCAAACCAGCTGACGAAACCAACATACCCGTTTTTCTGGACATGTAATCAGAAAAGACACCAAAGGTCAATTGTCCGATGACGGTACCGACAAAAGCAATGGCAGAAACATTTCTCAAAGCACGAGACTCAGTGTACTGTTTCCCGTAGATTTTCGATAAGCAGGTGGATGCAGTACCGATGGAGTTGTTGACATAACCATCAGAGAACAAACCTGCACCAGCCGTAAAAATAGGCCAGTAATCTTTTTTACCACTTGGAGCAATATCGTCCTCGTGGATTTCCACAACATTACCATCTTTATCAGTAACACTGAGATGCTGAAGATCTTCTGGGTTAACTAGGTTCTTTCCCCATGTGATTTCTTTTTTCAAGATACTTGGAAGCTCTCTGAAAGGCATGGTGAGTGCGTTACTGGAGTCTACTACAAGAAATACAAAGAAGAATTAAAGTTTCGTACACGTTTCGGTTCATGGCGGTTCACACAAGTTGAAAACAGCTCTCCTTTTATACTTTCTGCCTCCACGTGAGATAAGAGAATAAAAAAAATTAATTAATTAACCATAGATTGTAGCGACATTGACATTACACAAAAACGTTTTTCGGCCATTTTAATTCACCTTAATTCTCCATTAAAGGCYGTCTGCCCTCAAATTTTTCAATCAAACAGTGGTCTGAAATCAACTAATTATAATCAATTATTAACTGTCCACGTTTCTCATTCATGAACGGTACCAATTCTTGCTCATCGGTAGCCGCTATTTTGTCCCCTCCCTATGTCACTGCTGAACTGGGCACCGCGCTTGTTGCTCCGTCATARTTGCCAGTTTCTAGAAAATTCACGCCTACCGAATTAGGAAAAGAAAGCATGTGAAATTCCTGCCCGATTCAGCCTTTTAGTTTTTAAATTTCTTTTGTGGTGGCAAGTTCCGYATTAGGCCTTTTTGTTTTTTGATGTTTTTGTGGCTACAATACGCGTCTCGATCTGTATTAAATAAATTTGTGTGTTCTTTTGGCGTTTGTTGATAGAGAATATTGTTGTGCACTATTTACCTAACCAAGCCGTGAAGATGTCGAATTGTTTGGACAATGATGCAACAGGAGAAAGGTATTATGAAGAACATCGTAATGCCCTTATGAACCAACAGTTTGGATTTGATTTTGAAGAATCCGATGAGACGCCGCTTCCCACTTCTGCGGCCAATGAAAAACTTAGCAGTGTGATGCAAAAACTAAAGAACAGATTGGCAAATAGCAAACAACGTAAAGCCTCTGAAAACGCTAATGAAAATAGAATACATGGGGAAATTGAAACACCTATGAAGAAGATTGACACTAGTGACTTGATTGTCGATGATGTTTCCGACGTTGTTACAACTGTTGTAGGTGCAAACATAGATAACTACCCAGCAAACAATCACAAGGATACCAATGACGACGACGACGACAATGAAGAAGAAGAAGAAGATGATGATGATGATGATGTTATTATACCCACTCAAAGAAAAAGACAGAAGTTGAACCGTGCAGAATCTGTGGCGCCTCTAATGGTATCTACGCAAATCATGGAAACAGATATCTTGTCCAAAGTTGCCTTAAACACTCAACCCATTCTGAATAGTGACGCAACTATAAATATAAGTCAAAAAACAGTAGAAACTTTTCAAAGTGATGAACAGATTTCAAGTCAAATTCRATCCTCAACTCAGCGTGTGGATGCAAATCATAATGATAATGATGATGATGATGATGATCAAATCAAACTGAAATCAAAATCTAAACTCGGATCTCTATTTGAGGATGATATTGATGATGATTCCAATAACAATCAACACATTTATAGTAATGTGGTCACAGATAATGAAACTGAGGATGAAATAGCTCTAAGAATCGAGAATTATCACAACATGACAAGAGAGCAGAAATTTTTAGCTAGAAAATTGGAAAGATCAAAAATGAGAAGTTTGAAAGATTCAGAGAAACAACAAATGGAAGATGAAAAATCCAGGATTGATYTTCAAGAGCGTGCCAGATTGAATAAAGTTAGAAAGGAAGAGCGTCTYCAACAAAAACGGTTGGCAGAGCAGCAACAATTACTGCAAAAAACTATTGATGAAGTTTCGATAATTAAACCGTCCAAGTTTTCTCGGGATTCTTTACTGGGGAATCTTCACTCTCTAACAAATGTACAGAATATTAATAACAAGAAAAACTCTTGTTCCAATTACAATRAAAATAGCGATTCGGATCATAACACAGAAGACTCTTTTGCAAAGTCTAATTCATTATCTGCTGATCCAGAAAACACAGTTACAACCTCTCCACCGAAGGAAACTATCATTACTAAATCATCTGTCTTCAAAATTCCAATTTTGCCAATAAAAAAGGAAATCCGCTCCTCTCATGATGTTGTCGATTTGGGTGATACCGACTCTGATGAAGCTGAAGGTGCTGAACCTTATCTAGAAACTGATACTTCGGATATCGCATCACAGGCCAAGAAAAGCAAAAACTTTGATCTGCACTTGAAATTTTCGAAACAAAGAGAAACTAAACGGAGCCAGAAGGCAAAAATAAGTTTTTCCGATAAAATCAAAAAGAAACTGATCTTACAGTCTATAAAGCTTGAAGAATCAAGAGCAGCTGATTTTGAACAAGAACAAACTCTCAAATTGGTTAGTAGTATGGCTAACTCACAGAGTGAAAATTTGAAAAAACGGAAGTTGAAACCCAGAACTGTTGACCATGAAGACGAAAACAGCGGAAGTGATTACTCGAGTGAATTTGAAATATCCAGTGATGACGATGACACTGATGATGAAGCATTGAAAAACTTTGAACAGAGTGGCACAAATTTGGAATCAGATAGTGCTCTCGATAACAAAAATAACTTAGACAATTTTGATTTCAGACTTTCTCAGTTTTATGGGAATGATGCTTCGCAAATCAACTCAACTCAAAAATTGACCGAGTTTGAAAAGTTTGAAAAACTAAAACACTTAACTCAATCCCAAAATACTGCTGAATTCGATATATCTACCCAAAATTCCGAAATTTCCAAGAATGAGAGCTTTCTCAAAAAAATGGACAATCAAAATTTGGAAGATGAATCATATAGCTCTGAAAAACTACATACTGGTCTGGCAGATATGTTACAATCACAAAACCTGATACTTGAAACACAAGATGATACCGCTAATACAAATGAAAGTTTGAAGTTTGATGAAACTGATATGCAGCCCACTGTGTTTACTTTCAATGATGAAGAAAATGATTACTCTGATGATGATGATGAAAAAATTAAAGTTGGTAAGAAAAATACTGTCAATACAGTGACAGAGAGGGAAAATATATCTGAAAAGCAAAACACCGATAATGAAGAGGAAGAAGAAGAAGATACTGAAGAGGCAAGACAAAAAAGAGCTGCGATGATCAAACATTTCAAGAAGCTGGAACGTCAAAAATTGAAACAAAGAGAAAACGAATTCAAAAATAAAGGAATGGCAAATATGCTCCAAAAAGAAGCTGAAGAATCTGAAGATGAATATAAAAACGCATTTGGAGCTGTTGATGCGGAAATATCAGATGAAGAAAATAGTGAAGACGAAAAAATGATTGACGATGTCAGTAACATAAAAATTGATGAACATGAATTGCGTCAATTACAGTTAGAAAAGGATCTTCAGAAGGATCAAGAGCAATTTGAAAAAACATACAATGATGTCAAAAACCATAATCTCAGTAAAAGAGTTACAGCGCTAGGTGCCGACTTGTTGGATGATGATCAAGAACTACAATTGGATATTTATCGGAAATTTCTTGCTGATAGACAGAAATCCAATGCATCTAAGGAGTCTAATAAAAATCCAATGTATAACAAAAAGACGGCTGCATTTTTTGCCGCAATGGATGTCGATTTTTCAGTTTCATCTTTTGACAACGAGGACTCAACCAATCTCTATGACAATGGAAAGGGTTCAGAAACACACAATCATGTTTCAATTACAGAAACACAGGATGACGTGCTTGATGAAAGTGATGATGGTCTTGATTTGGTTTCTTTTGGTGATCAAGAAAGCTTCARAGCTAAAGACGAACTTCTGACTAGAGTGAAAAGCAGAAGTAGCAGCTCCATGGCACCAATCAATGTCATAGAAGCCTTACCACGGCGAAACTTGAGCACACCATCTGATAATTCTATACCTGAGCCAAAAGAAAAGGAAGAGTCGGATATAATTGATGCTGAATTTGGCTCCTCGAGTTTACTATCATCAAAAAATAATTCATTTAGATCATCATTCACCAATTTTTCGAAGAAAAAAGTTATAATCGATTCAAACACAGGTAAAGTAATGAAAGAGGTTGTTGTCACCACTACTGCCAGAGGTACCATCAACTCAAAAGCAACTGTTACCGCTCTGACAGCTAAAAAGTCCATTGAAACCAATAATCTTGTTAAACAGCCAGTGAGGGGATCAGAGGTGGATAAACTGAATAAACTACTGGAAAGGAGTAGGAAGCGTGGTATTAAACGGTTATCAAAATATTAAATATCAAAAGGCTAATAAATAGACAGAATTAAATAAATCTAAAAACATCGATCTATATATCTATATCGCATGCATGGGTGCATGCATGCATATATTCACTTGTGAATATTAAATTCTAATGCTTCTCTTAGAGCACCATGACTAACCCTTGATATTGAAACCGAATTATTCATAGCAGATCCGTAGCCGTGCTGTACTATACGTTTTYCATTTTTGCCTATAATGATCGAAGAAGATGAATCATTTCTGGAATGCTGATCGGATATTTTTCTATTAACATTGTCTGTATGTAAGTTTGATGATTTGGACTCGAATCCAAAATCAGTGTTTCTGTCTGTTTTAATGAATTTTGCAGATGGTTTTCCTAGTCGCTTACCAATTTCTGGTTGCGCAAATGCTGAATTTGGTATAAACGTGGATAGCCAAGATAATCCAACTTTTTCGTTGCTTGAGAAAGKGTGGCTGTCAATTCTCATTGGAGAAGAAAACACATGTTGCCTCCAACTTGAAGATGTTTCTTGTGTGTTTTTTGTGGGGGTATGATGGATGTTCATGGGTTGTGAAGTTGTTTCTTTAGGATTTCTTATTGGTGTTTTTGGTTCAATCCGATCTGCAATTTCTGTTCCTACTTTATCGCCACTGCTCAGTATATCGATTATMCCATCATGAGCGTTGACATTTGAAATACTAAACTGTGGAACTTGTTTGTCTATGTAAGAAGAAACTAAAGGTCTTGATGGTTTCARCCATTTCATTGTTTGGGCCTTTAGGTCTAATCGTGCATTTGTTGTGGGTGGTTTATCTAACGTGAAAATACTTTCAAAAGATTTGGATTTATGCATCACCGTCTGGGGTTGTTGTCGGTGGCCAATACGAAAGTCGTGTATATTATCGAAGCTGGAATCAGATGAGGTATCATCATGACATTCATCAAAAGAGATATAGTCGTGGTATCGGAGATCTTTGAATGAAAAGGGGGATGATGAGATCATTTTCATTTTACTTGTGCAATTGGAAATATTTAGTCCTGTATCGTAAGAAATAAAATGCCTTAGATCGGTGGTAGATGAAGCATCAATAGAGCAGGTTTCCGGAAGGGATAGATTTCTCAAATGTTTTTTGGGACCATCGGTGGTTATCGTTTGGTTGGGTATTACTGATGCATTTGCGTCCAAATGTGATGCGCCAGGCACATTCCTTGTTTCTTCTTGTATACTGGGTAAATCTACCAACTGTAATTTTCTTCTTGGAGACTTATGAAGATCCTTATTTTTGATGAATGGAGTGTTATCTTTTGGTTGAGACTCATTATGTTTGGTATTAATTTTAAACTCTCGTAATTGCCATATATCTGCTGATGTTTTTGGTTTTGCTATATCTTCATTGGGGAAGTTTAAAAAACTCTCCATTTTCATCAGTCTTTTACCTTTGATGTTATTAACTTCCTTGGGAAACTTCTTTAGTGGATTCAAAATTGCAATTTGGGGCTCGTAAACATTATCTTCCTCTTCGAATGCGATACTKTCCGAACCAGAGAAAATAGATGATGACATGTTGGAATTGGTAAAAGTTGCTGAATCAGTCACCATGCTCGTCTCTATCATTTGTTCATTTGCCATTTCAAGCTGCTCAGAAAGGTATTTGAACTCGGTACACAAGTTTTCTAATGTTGTTTCGGTAGTTCTCCACTCTATATGGATGGGAGAATAATTCCTTCCTTCCAAGTTGAAAATATTTTTAGTCTTGCTTTCTAGATGTGATATTTGTTTATCCAGAAACTCACATCTCAAATTCAACGAAGTCAAATGCTGTTCAAATATGTCTAGGTTTTCTAGCTTGGTTTCCAAATTAAAAATTTCCGTCTCATTTTCTACTTTGCATCCTTGAATCAGTGATAGACTTTTTTTTAGCCTGCTGTTTTCCTCCACGGCTATTCTCGATTCTCGTGCGATTGGTTGCATCTGATCCAATTTCATATTGCTTAAAATGCTTCTATCCAATCCAAAGCAAAATTATACCCCCAAAAAAGCAATATATTCTTGTATTCAGTACACCTTCTTTATCCTATTTTTCGATTGATTCAACGATAATGTATACCTTGTTGCCTAGCAAATTTCCCAAATATACAAACAATTCGCTATTTATCTTTCCTGTTACGGACTGAGGGTCTTTTTTTTTTTATTTCTCTATKTTGCTTCTGCCGGATGAGAGAAAAAGTCACCTCGGAGAACTCAACTTGCTTGAATAATAGGTAATACAGGATGCATTATAAGATTCGGATGAAACCTTGAGTAGTGATTTTGTCTTAGTTAGTAAAGTTATATATATATATTCATGCAGTCATGCGTATAGAAAAGCTACGAAATAGTTGCGATATAATAAAAAGGTGAACATGTATTTGGTAGCAGGTCTTTCTTTTTCTCGTGGAAACTTACAATTTGAAGCTATCTATTAGTTTCAACTGTTCATCCAGATTCTTTTGCACCTGCTTTTGMTTTTCTGCAGTTTTGGTATCTTTGGAAATGTCCGCTTTGAGTTGYTCTGGCTGCAGACTTTTCAACCCATGGTGRGAARCGGATTGATCATCGGAGTCCATGCCRTGGCTATCCTCGCCTTCTTCTGCCAATTTTACTATACTCAGTATGTCATCATTGTTWATGTGATTATCCATTTTTTCAATCATRGCTTGGGCACTCTTGGTTAGACTCTTTTGYTTGGATTTGGAGATTTTCTTAGAAGAAACTTTTTTGATCGATCCCCCTTTATCACCTTTCTTTACGCTTTTTTTCGGTCCCATAATGTAACTTTGTAAATGGYGGTTCCTAAACTTCCAGTTCCCTTCTTTTTCGTTRTTGAAGGTAAATTYTCACCAATTGGTGTGCTTACGGTTTAAAAAAAATRCAGGCCTATCTTSTAGTCTTTTCATATGCTGAAAAAGTCTCCGTGCGCTACAAATCGGAAAAAAAATTTTTGAAACATTTTACATAATTTCAAACTCATAACATAGACAGGAATTTCTTCTACGATTTCATTCTACACACAAACCCTCAAGCATTGATTATGTCGAACGAGGAAGAAAACAAAGTTTTGGAAGTTGTTCCAAAGGACTGGACAGATGAGTTCAAGCCAGAAGATAATAAAAGTGGATCACCATTTCTTGAAGAATCATCTTTTGAAATTCTTTTCCCTCAATACAGAGAAGAATATCTGAAACAGATATGGCCTGACGTCGTCAGTGCACTTGGCAAACATCACATCGAGGCTTCATTAGATTTAGTTGAAGGTATGATGTCGGTGAAAACCTCCAGAAAAACATACGACCCTGCTCAAATATTGAATGCCAGAGATTTGATCAGATTGCTTTCAAGATCGGTGCCATTTCCACAAGCTGTGCGAATCCTACAAGATGATATTGTATGTGAAGTTATTAAAATTCGTGGATTTGTCAGTAACAAGGAAAGATTCACCAAAAGAAGACAGAGACTTATTGGTCCTGATGGTAATACATTGAAAGCCCTTGAATTGTTGACAGACTCTTATATTTTGGTTCAAGGTAATACTGTCTCTGTTATGGGAACACATAAAGCTTTGGCTATGGTCAAAACAATTGTCGAAGATTGTATGCAAAACATTCATCCAATTTATCATATCAAGGAGCTGATGATTAAGAAAGAACTCGAAAAAAGAGAGGACTTGGTGGGCCAAAGTTGGGATAGATTCTTACCACATTTCAAGAAGAGATCCAAGCAATTGAAGAAACCTAAGAAGGTTAAGGATGACAGACCTCGTACATTGTTTCCACCGGCTCCAACTCCAAGTAAGGTCGATATTCAAATTGAATCTGGTGAATATTTCCTCAATGATAGACAAAGAAAGCTCAAGAAAATACAGGAACAGAGAGCAGCCCAAGAAGAAAAGAAGGAACAAAAGGACGAAGCCAAGGCTAGTGATTATATTGCTCCAGAAGAAGAATCGAGAGAAAATCCATTATTGAARAAGAAGGAAAAAAAGGAGAAGAAAGATAAGAAGGAGAAGAAAAGAAAYCATGATGATGATGATGATGGTTCCGAATCTTCAAAGAAACACAAAAAAAGCAAGTCTGGGGATAATTGATGTATAAAGTTTGTAATGTAAGTACATAAATTAGTTTAACAAGTTTAGTATCATGGTGTCCAACGTTTGGCATTTTTTATTGAGCACGCTCTCTCTTCAATTCCAGGACCTGAATAGCTAGATTYTTGKTCCTCCCCTAGRTATGTGAATCCTGAATAGTTGTCTACAGAAATTCGTTCCTCCGTATTTTTTTCGTTTTCTGTTTCTTTAACGGGTGATGTATAGWATGATGAGTTTGGAGYGGTATTYGACGTGGTGTGACTTTCGTTTTGATTTGAAAACATATAATAATTATCGGCTAAAATATTATCCATATTTTGAGACGACTTTGTGTGAGTTGATGGGTACATATTTTTTGTGAGGTATCTATTTTTGATYCCATCCATTATTGAGGAAAAGGGTATTTCTTGATTTTCAAATATTTTTTCTTGGTTATGATCACCTTCTGATACCAGTGTATTTGTCTCATCTAGGGTCTCACTGCATTTGCTTGTCTCGCTCAAACAACCAGATCGTTTGCTCAGTTTCAGTTCTCTTGAAAGTAAGATACTTAMTCCAATTAAAAAAAAGAAAAACCATACTGCTAAAATTGATAAAGAAATTTCTAAAGAAGTTCGGCATTCCCTCTTATAGAACTTGATAACTTCATGCAGTATATTTTTAGCAGAATTTCTGAAAGATTCAATACTTGATGTTAAAGAATCTTCGGTGCCTGACGTTTTGATTTGAAGCATCTCGGATATTATTGTGTCTGGATCAAGGTCAGGTAATGTAAAATGAGCATTTTCGTGTAACCAAGTCATTGCTGCTTCAATCTTTTGCAATTTAGATTCAATAACACAATAAACGATTTGCTCTATCGGTTTGTAGAGGGGTGTTCCTTTAAAAATGACWTCAAGGGCATTATTCATTTTATTATCGAATTCTGTAACAGTATCATTGACAGTTGTTGCTGCAGTGATTACCCATGAAAAAAGATTATCATTCACATTATCTTGGTAGTCATTTAAATAATTATTGGTTTCATTTGTCCACATCGATAATGAATTGTTGAAAGCAGTATAAACTTCATGTTTGGTGTCTTGAAATATAGCATTRCCGTACTTATTTGCATCTATATTTTGTAAAACTGCTAAGATRATGTATTGAAAAGCGGTAGATAGAAGACCRAGCACCCCTAAAAGAAAAAAGGAAAGCAAAAATGGTGAGGCACAGTAGTTTATCATCCAACGCATATTGTTTATGTTAACAGGATTTTTCATTCGCAATATTGTTTTGGTGACAATAWTACCAAGAAAATCGGAYCCYGGTTCTTGCATAGCCCTTATAACTTCGATGTTATACTTGTTTTTACAAGACACCTCAAGACCCTTGTTCTCATTCGCAAGATTTATGTTCGTGGAAGCAACATTTATCTTTTTCCAGTGTCTGAATTCAGTGTAAACGGCATAAATCAACAAAATTAAAGCCATTCCTCCAACTATGCCCATTATTATATGTGTTGTCAATTTTGCAGCGGAAATAAAGTGAAGATACAACCTATCAATCTCTGCAGTTCCATTTTGAAATTCTAATGATGTTTTTGCTGGTACATACATTGCCAAAGTATCAAATGATTCATTTAAATTGCTTCTAACTTGTCTTTTCAACTCTTTGAATGGAGCGTCAATTACCTTTTTAGTGTAATTCTTCACATCTGAAAAATTCGGTATTTCATTTTTCAAACTTTCGATTTTTGCATTGATGGAAGGAGATATTTGCCAATCTTGCATGTTTGAAATTGTTAAATTCACATGATCAATTTTCTTACTTATAGCATTGCCTTGACTAGAAGAGCTGGAGTCGGTTCCAAACAAATGTTTAAGAGCGCTCCCGGTATCTTCTGCTGTATCAATAACTTCATTTATGACTGAGGACAAATCTTTTAGTCCATCATTYAATTCATTTGCAAAGGCAATGAGTGTGTCATTTGCTACGTTGATAATACTTTCTGTGGCATTCAAGGCAGCTATTGCTGTATCATCAATTGCTGCTGTCAATAGACACGCATAAGTTCCTATTGAAAGTTCCACRATAAAATATATTATATTTTCGGACGCAGTGAGCAATAGTGTTAAAGACTCAACTAAACCTTTATTTGCATAGTCAACAGACTTTGCAATCAAAATGTTGGACGCTTTGGCCATGTAATGCGGAAAAGAAACAAAATCGTTGGCATATTTCTGGACTGACAGATACATCAGCTGTGTTTGGCTTCTTGCCTGCTCCAGGGAATTAATTAATGAGTTCAAAAACAAAAGCAACTTRATAATCAAAAGAGTCARAAAAATGGTATATGGATTCAAGAAGACCTGTGTCAGTTTTTCTTTCAAATTCAGATATGGTCTTCTGTAGTTGTTATTTCTGATGACATCAAGGTCTGTGAACATGGTGCCCYTCATGGATACATCATAAGAAAAACATATCAAATCACATATTAAAAAAAGTACTTTACATTCTACGGCTAGCACTATGTTATATTGATGATGTTGAAAGTCGATACTGTTTCAAAACATATTTGAAACCAAGCTGGAAACATGTTCAGAGCGTGTTTCATAGGTCCAAAATATCGAGGCCTAAACGCGAACAAACAGCAGCTTTTCGTGCTTTCTCGGAGTTGCTGTTTATCATTCCGGCGCGAAACAATCATCAGCATGGGAGCTTTTTTATTATTAATAAACACAATATTCTATAAGACGTCTAGAGAAAAAATAGGAGATGAAATTTCAAGCAATTTAAACACCGGCTTTATCTGCTTCGTCGGATGCACCCCATCTGTATAGATTCCAGCCCAAAGAGCCGGATTCGTCACTGTATAGCAGTTTACACTCGTCTCCGTTAGAGCTTCCTGCACCTACGACGATAGGTAGGAAGTGTTCATTGGTTGGGTGTGCGGCAGTATAAAGCTTCTTGTAGCTTGGGTCCCTTGGCAACAGTTTCAGTGTTTCTAAGACTTTGGATGGCTCTGTTTGTGCAACCATTTTAGTCACTAGATCGTTGAATGGTTTGTTATATGGCAATGGTTTGTTTCCGGTGGCCATAGCTTGATGCATGTCTCTCAAGTTGTGAACAGACATTCCGGACATTATAATTGCACCATTCAAGTCTCTGTATTTAGCCAAAGCTTGGCCAAGTCTATACTGGATCTCGATGTCGGAAGTACCTGCAAGGGAGACTTGGATGACGGGAACATCAATATCGAGCGTTTTGGAATCGGCAACATCGACATTTGCAAATGCAACTTTCATAGGAACAAAGACACCGTGATCAATACCACGTTCTTGCGTCTTTGCTTGAAACCAATCGGACTCTTTCAAAGTTTTGACAATATCATCCGCAATGAATTTGTTAGCAACTGTGTGGAATTGCGACTCGTAGAATCTCTTTGGAAAGCCATAAAAATCATAAATCAGAGCATTTTCATCTGGTCGAAGTTTATTGGAAACCACTCCATTTTGGGTATACCATGCCTCTCCTTTACCTGGGATGGAAACGTGCACTTCATCCGGTGCGTCCGTTTGCCAATGTGCAGAAACAACAATGATAAAGTCAGGTTTCAAAGTGTTCTTGATAAATTTACCAATCTTGTTAGTCATCGCCCAGGCTCCACTATTACCACCCATTTKGTCATGTTTATCAGCAAACGTTGGGCCACCGTGAGAGAAAAAGTAAACTGGTAGCGTCTTTTCAGACTTGGTGAAAGCAAAAAATTCAGAATCGGCCATAATTAGGTTTTTAGACTTGTTGACAATAGTTGTACTAGCTTTGTTCAGTGACTTYAAAATATAGGACATACACAACACTACTAGTGTGATTGCTATGAGTTTTATTGAGAGCATAATTTTCTGTCCAGAAACCTTGTGACAATTTGAAAGTCCTTGCGCTTGCTTTTATACCCCCGCCACACTTGAGACGCCACGCTTAGTCAGACTCGCGCAATTACAAATAGTGTGGGAGCACAATTAGATTATGTAGTTGTTTTACAAAGCAAGACCAAAACATATATCTAAGCTTGTTCGAAAGTAATGTCAGCATCCTCGTCRACTTCAAAGGTGATAATTGGAGCTTCTTTGAGAGTTGTGGTTTGTGRGGCGGGGGTAGGAACAAGTTTCTCGACAATTCTTTCAACAGGAACAACTTTCTCGATGATCCTTTCAACAACTTTTTCAACTACAACAGGTTGGGGARSTGTCGTCCCAGTAGTTTCCTCTTCWTCATCTTTTTTTGGAGGAATAAAGGTTGGGCCTACAGTTTCTGTTATGTCTCCCATTCCCCAGAAWGTCATCATACAAAGAAATCCGGTGACAATGGCGACTTCGGGATCGCATTTTGTTTCGTCCACCACTAGTTCGTAATCAAATTTCCGTTGTCTCATTAGTCTAACTTTAGCAATTCTTTCTCTAATTTCTTCTTCATTTCCGCCAGGATTAGTCACACGTTCTAAAAATTTGGAACCACGAGTCCAAACGTACTTGTAGCCATCATTGGTGTAAAAAGTTTTCAGTCTACCGGAAAGCCCGCTTTCTGCACCTAAAACTCTGTGCTGGATACCTTGCTTTTGATGGAAATCAAAAGATTTAAGAAAAAATCCAGCTCTCACAGTTGCAATTTCATGTCTATTGGGAKATGTAAACATTGACCATGTTGGGGTGGAAAAGGAATGTCTTTCAATGGTATACACCTTGTTCCCCTCGCCATCATAAATATTGATTTTTGTTTGTCGGGCATCGTTGTCCCTTCTRATGAAAAATGCCCGTGTTGGGTTTAAAGGGACAAAGGCAGCATCAGTAGAGTGTAAGTCAATTGCAGGCTTCATATATGCATGCTGGATAAAGTATGTTGCAAYGGTAGTCGCCACACTTTGAATGTAGATGGCTGGAGATTCAAAAATAGGCATATGGACACTAGGCTTTTCCTTTGTTTTTCAAGTAATGTAGCAAAAAAATGGGTATCTGCCTAAGGAATGAAAAAGAACTAAATAACACTAAGAAAACAGATTCAYAAAATAAAAGCAAACAAACAGTATTATGTTGCCTTGAAAAGAAGAACCATGCTCCCACTGCGCAATGAGCGAAATGTCAAAATATCACAACATGCTTCATGTTGTGGAGTTTATTAGCCAGGGATATAATTGGAAACAAATGAAATGGATAGTTTCTAAACCAACAGATAGACTTGAATGAATGTTTTTTTTTGACTAGTGGAAGTGTGGTGACCACTTGATCAATATTCTGAGTAAAACTAATCGATAAGAAAATAATGAATTTTCTTTCTTGCAAAAAATGGTTCCTGTAAGACTTAGTGTTCTATAGTTGTGTGGCGGTAAAAGTTATCACCAATTCTTACTGTCAATGTATTAATATTARATTACAAAAGTTAGAATCAGAATTTATAAGGCTATAAAATTCCAGGCTATGTGGGTGGATGAGTAAATGATCGAATGAGCCTTTACAATTAGAGAATATTCCATGCATCTTCGGCACCGTGACACATTTTACTACATGCAACCGAAGCAGAAAGTGGGTATTCAGAAAGACCAATTTTTTCATCGATGAATTCATCCGCAAAATTATCCTTACCTCTAGCCATGGCACCAACAAAGACGCATAAACTTTCATCATCATCCAATTTATTAATGTATTCTTGTGGTCTAATGACATCTGCATCAAATGAAAGTGTTATTTTACGGCATTTGGTTGGAAGATGTTCGGTGATTGGATTTTTGATCACCTTTAACAACTTTTCTTCGGAATCTACAGATCTAATTGATAATTGATGAAGAAGTTGMACCATCAAACCTGAAAATCTTTTGAAAGTTCTTGGAATACGCACAGATGGATTGATTTCAATCAGAACATTCTTAGCTGTCTGGATGTAAACTTGTAACTTTCCTGCTTTATTTATTGGCGAATCTAATAAAGTGAGCAAGCATTGGTGTGTGATATCTGGTCTGGCTTCGGAAATGTCCCGGCCCATCTTTCTCAACAAACCTTGGTGGTCGTCACAATTCARTAACACATATTTATCATGTCCCGGCCCACTACTACTACTCATTTTTTGTGTCTCAAGACATGCTTGTGTAAGAACCACCACTAGTCTCTTGGTGGTTTTGTCTTTCGAGGTTAATACTTTTGGCTGAACAGGAGCTAACGATGTTGGTGGAACTTCTCTCTTTGCTCCTTTTTTGAGACTTTTCTGTCTTTTGGCATTTAATGCATCTCTTTCTTTRGAGTCACTAACCATCTTGCTTTTCTATATTATAATGCTACTAAGGCGCTCCAGGTTTMAATCTGTAGAAAAAGATTTTAAGATTGATGGRAATCAAATGAAAAATTATTCCTACCTAAAAATTTAAGAAAAAAATAAAAAAAATCTACATTGAGTAATCACAYGCAAGCATCGGATGGAGGTGGTGTTCTACAACATTTGCACCATTTTCTACTACTTTTCGACATATCAGTTATTCACACCCACAGCCGAATGACATCATGTCTGATGATGACTCTTTTGACGATGATATCAGTTTCAGTGAAGTGATGAATAATGTCTATATAACACAGAAGACTACGCAGCCAACAAGTATAAATCTAAACACAAACGCAAACACGAAAACGAACACGAACACGAACACGAACACCACCACGATTAGGAACTCATTTGAGAATGCCAGTGATCCCAATAACTTGGAAAAGTCTGATGAATTTTATATGCTTAGAGGAGAAAATGCAATATTGAAGGCTCAGATTCAGAAGCTGATGAATGTGAAACACGAAGAACAACTGAAATCTACAGAGGAACTCAAAAAACAGCTGGAGGAGAAAGACCAACAGATCATAGGATTGAATGATGCGTTTCATAAGATTAAGTCAGAGTTTGAATTTTTAGAATCAGAAAATAAAAGCTTTCGGCAATCTTCCGTCTTAAATAAACGGCGACATATACAGCCACCGAGTCGTGAAGAGATGTCCCCAATTCAATCCAACAGTAATCTTTTGTCCTCCCAATTGCATCAAAATTGGGATGATGGAGGTGATCACAGTAAAGACAGTAACCTTGATTCCGAAGTTAAGGTTATTTTTATGAAACAAGCATCGTTTTATCAAGATGAAAAAACAATGTTTATTGAATCRATCACTAATTACATAATACCGGGGATGCCAAAGACAACATTGAGTTACTTGGAAAACATCTCCTCTTCATTTGATTTTCATTATAAGGACTTTAAATTGAGAAAATATAAAGACAGTATCAAATCCGCCTTACTGCGGTATTTGATCAATTATCAAGATAAGAATAGACTTGATAATTTGTTGGCTGAAATGATTGAAATACTTTTAAAATATACCCAAATGTGCATTGATTCGGCGGATTCATCATTGCTTTCCATTCCCTATGTATTGTCGTTGATTAATTTTTCACTGAATTATAGACATACTGCAATAAAAAACGAAGTCATTTCTTCTTCTCTACCTATTTTGATTTTCATAATTACCAAATTCCAAGAAATCTTRAAACCTGAAACTGATTATCTTGTTTTGCCATATTCTTCTACTTCAACAGCTTTCAACTATCAGTACTACAATGATAAAACAAATTCGGATGATGTGATAGACTATTCCACTCTAGAGAAACCGTATCATGTTAAAATACTGGAAGTTTTTACTGTCATATTTACCATGGAAATTATAACGACAATGTCAAAAGTAGCCTCTTTAAAAACCTTTAATTCAAGAAGTAGAAAAGTTTTGAAAGAAAAAGTAGCAAACTATCACTTTTGGAGTAACATTCCTGAAGGTTTGATTATGAATAATTTCCTTTCAAGAAAAACAGCAACTCGCTTCATCTACAACACTACAGAAATGATTATAAACTCCATTAAYGGTGTGGATAAAATTGCGATCAACAATGGATCAAAAAAGAGTAATAAAACAGTGATACAAATCCTTGATCAAATCATGCAATTTTTGTCCATATTGAAACCATCACAAGTTCATTTTCAAGTKTATGGCTTAAATCATATGTTAGGATGCAATGATTACATAAAGTTGTTRCAACTGGTTTCAATTGAATCCGGAGAATTATCTGCTTTTGCAAACACAAATTCTTTTGATGARTATGAAAGAATCATACAGAACAATCCTGGTCAATACAAAGGTAACGAAATTTTGATCTTAAACACAAARCTATTGATATTAGATTTATTTGAAATATTTTATTCTTGTGTTTCCAAGATTGACTTGCCACTTGCTAGCAATTTAAATTTAGTAAAAAATATGAGTGAGCTGATATTGGAAGAACAGGAAATGATTATTCAATCCCCACGGAACAATAACAATGATTACAGAGTTGAGATGATATCTAAATGTGTTAAATCCATCCATTATTTGATGTCCGAAGTTGGATTGGTCAAGTTAACTGATTTACCACAAATAACCTTAATCACACTAATCATTGGTTTACTGCGAATATCTTCCATTAATATACAAGAAGAATCAATTGATTTTATTGGAAAATCYATCACTGAAGGAGGCTATGAGGGATTATTCTTCAATCAAGAGATAGAAATCAAAGAGTTGGACAAGTTTTCCTTGTGGAATACCATTTGTTCCATAAACCTAATCAAAGATGAAAATGAACGAAACAAAGTGATGCAAGAAAAAATTAAAATTCTAACAGATACTTACAATGGGATTGAATTTAATTATTCTGAAGACACTATTGATCTTAGTAGAGATATTGTGGGTTTGTTAATAACAGGAGATGAGGCTGATAGGCTCCATGATAGTATTAATCATATTAGCTRGCTCACTTAAGTAGTTAAAAGTTACTAATTGAAAAGATCTTTATTTTTTATAAATTACATATACATTATTTGGTTATGACAATGTAAAATTTATTGGGTTTGGAAACCGTTTCTGAATCTTCTAGCAACGTGCTTCAAGTAAGACATTCTACCGGTACCGGTGGTTCTTCTTCTCTTAGCCTTGTTAGCCCAGTTGTGGGATCTCATCTTAGCAGCTGGGTAACCACAAGAAGCACAAGTCTTCTTTTGGTTGTGGAAAGATCTCTTACCACATCTCTTACAGAGACCGTGAGATTTGACGTGTTTCTTACCTAAAGATGGGGTACCCTCTGTAGGAATCAAAAAAAATGAGTTAAGTTGTGTAGTGCAAAAAAACACAATTAAATTGATGTTAGTATCACAACCCTTACTTTGCAATCAAAAATATGTCATTTGACTTTGAGTTTCACTATTTTACTGAAAAAAACATCAACCTTCAACGCCAATTTTACCGGACCTTGTCCATTCAAATGATTGAGCTTTRTAGGAGCCTGTAAACCAATATTGATAATTACGCAAGAAGAAAAACATYGGAAACCAAATTCYAAAACCTTCAAAAGCTCTAATTCAATAAGCTAGAGGKATAACTTGATATTAAAAATCATAGGAACATAGCTTTTAATTCTTGGCTTCTTGTATTTTAGCGGTTTGTTTCTTTTTAAAATCATTCTTTAATACTCCAATTGGTCTTGTATATTGTTAGATTCCAACTTGAACTACGCGGCGTCWTTGGTATCACCAGTATCCTCAGTGTCTGTAGTGTCTCATTATGCCAAATATGATATGTATGTATGTGTATACGTACTACTCATGCTGTTCTTGTTCTAACAAAAATGAAATTTTGATAAATCTTTCAAAGAAATGAGTGAAAATCTACCAACCTTCGAGGGACGAAGCGAACAGAATATCAATTTTCTTAACCAGTGGTGCGCGGGGCGGAAGAATTTTTATAAGAACATCAGAAAAATTTTGAAAAACGTATAACCCTCTATAAACTCACGTGTATTTCACGTGATGCTGACGCGTAATAATTTTTATTTTTGTGTTTGTGAAAATCGCCAAAAATTGATTAACGCATCCACTTCAGCTTTTGTTTGTTTACATTTGATGGTATATTGCGACGCGCCATGAAGACGCGTCAAACAGGAAGTCTTGAGTGAGAATTACGTGAATTTTTAGAGCATTGTAGGRWGACAGGAAAAAACATAACCCTATCATCGTTTTGTGTTTCATTTACTGGTAAGCCAACTTTGAGTARTCTTTATGAATAGCGACATTAATATGGAAACAGAGTTTCCACCTTCTTCACCTGTGCTGAATAATGATTTTGACCCATTTGTTATGGGTAARCCTCAATTATTTAAAACGGGTGTGAATTGCAACACCACAGCATATATCACCCCAGAACCTTCCTCTTCTTTAGGAGATACTACAGTTGATCATTTATCAAGTGAAATCGGTGAATCTGAAGCGGTTCAATCTGAGCTAAAAAAGCCCGACATTGAAAGTCTGAATGTTTCCAAACCTGTTGGCGTTTCGCAGCATTCTTTGGACGTTGCACAACCATTGAACATCAAAAACTTTAAAAACGTTTTATACATATCCAAAGATGGTTCAATGACTAAAATCGGTAGATCAGGATTATCATCAAATTTCAAAATAAACTCTTCTAATAAGCTAATTTCSAGAGTTCATGCCACAATCAACTACGATGTTCAAAAGAATTGTGTCATGTTGAAATGCTTAGGCCATAATGGGCTGAATGTCACCATTCCACACTCCATTGATGTCAGACATTTGCAAAATAAAGAATATGCSATAAAAGTATTATCCGCTGAAAATGAAAGTTTTGATGACGAGGAAACCGATGATGAATCTGCTCCATACAAAAGRATTTTGAGTAAGTCAACGGCATTTACCAACTTTTATATGCTTAAGGATGAAAGCATTCAAATGCCTATGATAAATGGTACAGTGATTGAYTTTAGAGGAGAGTTGGTTTATATTTCCTATGAAGAGAAGAAGGAGAAAAAGAGAAGATTATCCACTGAGGAAATGCATAAATTAGTCCAAGATAAAAARTTGCAGTTCTCCTTTTCTACACACCCAACTTTGGGTGAACTGAAAAAGAAAAAGCAAAATGATGCTAGACCTATTTCTAAAACAAATACTATCATATATAAACGTCCATCACCAACTCCGGCTTCTAGTCCTGTTGTAAGTGAAGTTGAAGAATTGGAGTTTGATCAAAGTGAATTTAATGATATTGAACACCATACGGATATTTCAGTGTCGGGGGAAAGCGAAACTATGCAGAAAGAACAAGAAATAGAGCAAGTCAAAGAAACAAAAATTACAACAAGTAACCCAGGTCTTGCAAAAGAAAGCACTCCTGTTCCTGATTCACCTTGTGTTGGCATGAAACTCGAAACCAATGCTTTAACGCCAACASAAAGTAAGTCATCGGAGGAMTTTTTCACGCCTGATAAACTTGTGAAATCAGAAAGAAAAGTATTGGAAGATATTACCAATGATGACTACAATAGCGGAAAAAGAGGTCGTCCATCGAGAAAGAAGAATCTGACAGAAGAAGAAAAAATGAATGATATGACTGCCGATGACATTGAAGCTATTTTAGCGACAGTYCCTGAACTRGAAGACATCTCCAACATTGTCACTAACCATTTGGCATATTCAAGATTGTTGCAGACGCCATTTAGTGGGATTCGGGTGTTGAATACCATCAAAAAACACAACCTTTCAAAACTGCAACTTCGCTGTGTACTAATCCATCATGTGGACTGCATTGGTGTGATTTTCCGTTCCGGTAAAGATGCTGCAGGTAAACTACTTGAGGAAGAATACTACTATATTCCTGAAAAGGACGCTGACCTCACCCGTGTGCGGTGTGTTGAAGAGCTGAAAGGTGCTACCTCCCATATACGTAGTTGCAGAAAAACTCACAAGCAATACTTCTGGAAAAAGCCAAAAAACTGATTGATTGTATCCYYTKTTTTTYCCTTTTTGTATCGATCGCTTCACTGTATAACAATTGACTTTATACGACTGTATTTYCATCAAAAAAAAATAGCAATAGGCCAGTAAATKGCCATAACCAACTTGCTCCCACTGAGATAATCACGTGATATTGCGCGATTCCCAATRGAGCACAATCTATACGATATGATATAAACGATCGGATACTTTTTTCTTTTTCTTTCACATGGCAAAATTTACCAGCGCTGATTATCACATGCGCCACATGTATATTACCCAGAGAAGGGGGAGTTTTGCCGTGAAATTAGTGAATAAGGGGGCTTGTGTTAATGCATGCATGCATGGATTAATAATGTAATTGATGGAAGACTGGAAGATTCCGCACGAAATAGACAAGTTACTGACAAGCGCCAGCGGAAAATTTTCACGTGCAACCGCAATTGGACTTTTTTCACGTGCGTCGAGAGTATCTTTGTTTTGACCCAAGTCGATGAAAAATTTTATAAAATGCGCAGCGTTTCCACAATTTTTGAAGATTAGTTGTAGTTTGTAAATTTCCTTGTCTTCCTGTTYCCTTTGAGTTTGTCTTTTAGACGTCTACAAGCAGCCCAATTTTTAAATGTCCGCCGAACACTTCCTTTTTACTTCTGAATCCGTTGGTGAAGGTCACCCAGATAAGATCTGTGATCAAGTCTCTGATGCTATCTTAGACGCATGTTTGGCTGTTGATCCATTATCTAAGGTTGCTTGTGAAACCGCTTCCAAGACCGGTATGATCATGGTTTTTGGTGAAATCACCACCCGTGCTAACATTGACTTCCAAAAGGTTGTCAGAGACACTATTAAGCACATTGGTTACGATTCCTCTGAAAAGGGTTTCGACTACAAGACCTGTAACGTCTTGGTTGCCATCGAACAACAATCTTCTGATATTGCTCAAGGTTTGCACTACGAAAAGGCTTTGGAAGAATTAGGTGCTGGTGATCAAGGTATTATGTTTGGTTACGCCACTGACGAAACTGACGAAAAATTACCATTGACCATCTTATTGGCCCACAAGTTGAACGCCGCTATGGCAGATGCTAGAAGAAACGGTACTTTACCATGGTTGAGACCAGACACCAAGACCCAAGTTACCGTCGAATATCAAAAGAATGGTGGTGCTGTCATTCCATTGAGAGTCGATACCATCGTCATTTCTGCACAACACGCCGAAGAAATTTCTACTGAAGATTTGAGATCTGAAATTACTGAACACATCATCAAGAAGGTCATCCCATCCCACTTATTAGATGAAAAGACCATTTACCACATTCAACCATCTGGTAGATTCGTCATTGGTGGTCCACAAGGTGATGCTGGTTTGACTGGTAGAAAGATCATCGTTGATACTTACGGTGGTTGGGGTGCTCACGGTGGTGGTGCTTTCTCTGGTAAAGATTTCTCCAAGGTCGATAGATCCGCTGCTTATGCTGCTAGATGGGTTGCTAAATCATTGGTTACTGCTGGCTTATGTAAGAGATGTTTAGTTCAATTCTCATACGCCATTGGTGTTGCTGAACCATTATCCATCTATGTTGACACCTACGGTACTTCCGACAAATCTTCTGCTGAATTGGTYGAAATTGTSAGAAAGAACTTTGATTTGAGACCAGGTTGTTTAGTTAAAGAATTAGATTTGGCTAGACCAATCTACTTCAAGACTGCTTCCTATGGTCACTTCACCAACCAAGAAAACCCATGGGAACAACCAAAGAAATTAACTTTATAAATCAAATCAACGGAATCAATTATGCAAGCATTGTATTAATTATCAATCTTTTCTATTCAAAATGTTAAAAAAAAATTCCCACCATTTTACTTTACCCAAACATAATTTCTTTCTTCTATTTTTTAAATAAATTCTTCGCTCAACTCGTTGAATTATAGAAACTACCAAGATTAATTTGACGTTAGCAAATACAGTGAAAGGTCAACTTAATGTTCTATATTGTTCATCATCTTTTTTTTCTCTCTTACGATCACGCTCAAAAACTAAACTCTATAAATCCAAAAAAAATAAAAAACTACACCCCATCTATGAAAGTGTGTAATTGTTCTATATATCTTGAGATTCAATGATGGATTGAGTCATCAACTGGCATGTCTATCTAATAATACTATATAATTATAATAAGTTCTAATTATTTAAACACAAWACTAGATAAATCTTTTGCGAGGCGGCTACATTGAGAGTGSTGTGTCACGTGASTATTGTTGATACTTTTTGGTTGGATAATTTGACGCGTTGATTGATAAATATRCCAATGGTTTTCATAGCTACATCTATAAATTACAATACAACCAACGGCTGCTATGGGACATAAACTAGTTTCTGATGTTGAATATATAGGAGAAACTTTTCAGTTCGTTGGATTACTACTAGGAGTGTCTCGTGCACAGCTGGAGAACAGTCATAATAAACTTCCATATATTTTGCATTTTAGTGATTTTTCCCCAAATGATTTCAATCAATTTTCAGTATTTGAAGAGCACTACAGATTTTTTGCAAACAAGTACATCAACGTAAAGATTTTTCCGGATGCGTTCCAAAATATCATGACGAAACACCCTGATCTCAAGCAAAAGAAAGTCAAACATTTTGAGTGGCGTCAAGGGGGGATATTTTTTGAGAACGATGAGTTTGAAGACGAGCTGTCTTTGTTTAACGATGACAAATGGTTTAAGCTGCAAATCAGGAAACAAGAATACAAGGGAAAGGTGGAGTTCATCTACGTAAGCCCTATGCTAGAAAGAATCGATATCGACGCTGAAATGCAAAAAGACAGCAAACTGGAGTGGAGCGTTTCGCAGTGTCGGTCTCTCGAGGACAAGATAAGATCTGCTCAGGGCTCCAGCAAAAGAGGGGCCGAGCTGCTGTACCAGAGAGATGCTACATGTACCGTAAAGAAACCTCGCCTGGTAATGGACTCCGATCCTTATCGCTCGTCCTCCAGCCCATCGCTCCCCCCAAAATTATGCGTTCCCGTGGCGCCGCCCACTCCAGTAGTGCCCACGTCGAGTTTCAGCCCAGCCATTTTCTATGCCAGCCAAATTCAGAAGGGACAACAATATCTCATCCGAGAGATATCAAATCCCCATGTTCCACAAACCACGTGCTGCATCCAGGCCGCGTCAATGAAATTCATCCACGGCTTGGACCAGCCCATTTCCGGTTCTGGGGTGCGAAACGCCAAGCTCCAGCTCACCGACGCAACAGGTGCCGTTCTCAACGTAATTGTGCCTGGAAGCAGCTTGCTGGAGTTTCTGGGAATCACTCCAGAATCCATGGGTGAAAGTCAGGACGAGTACCCGCAACGGCTGCGCCGCGAAATGATAGCACAGACCAACAAGGGCGGCGCCTTATTTTTTCTTCGTTTGGCCGCAATGCCCACCAAACGCGGCATGATGTGGCGGTGGCAATGGGTGAGTACCGTTCGCGATATCCCCGCATACACACTCGCGGCTGAAAATCAATGAATGCTCATCAGCTGTAATCTCTCGTTTGTAATTTGCCCTCCATTTAGATAACTTGTTTGTTTTGATTACCTCTTTTCGGCAATGGCGTTCAATCCGGGCGGATTCAACTTTCTTAGTGGAGCCGTTCCAGGCTTCCAACTTCAGCAGCAGACACATACGCAGACGCAGCAGCAACAACAGCAACAACAGCACAATGACGCGTTGTTGTTACAGCAACAGTACTTGTTGCAGTTACAGCTGCAACAACAACAACAACAACAACAACAACAACAACAACAACAACACCCTCTACAACCTCAGCCACACCGGCTTTCGGATGGACTTGAGTCATTCACACAGCAACACCAGTATTTGCTGAATCATCAAAGCTTGGAACAGGATGGCTTGTTGAATGCAGGGGTGAACGTTGCGACCAACAGCAATCAGGACGCATTTGCATTACCTTCCAGTAATGACTTCTTTTCATCTCCGCATTCATCTATAGGCTCGGCTAGCAAAGAGTCCTTGTTGATTAACAACAACCTACAGCAGTCTCAAACATTCAATTTTCAAAATCAGCAACACCAAAATTTCAATCTACCAGTTGAGCTACAGGGAGGTGTCAGTAATATATTCAATAGAAGGCCAAGTTATGCAGCGGACGTTCATAGCTTTCTTATAAACCAAAACAATAACAACAATACCTCAAGCAATACAAATAATTCTGCGCAAAATGCCAAACCCAACTTTGCTGCACAATACAATCAAAATTCTAGAAATAACGCTTATGAAAATAACATTAGGAATAAAAGTATCGATTACTCAACCTTGACGGGAATAAATGGTTTATCCTCTCTTTCCTTAACTAACAGCGCTGGTAGCATTAACAATATACATGATAGCAATGAAAGTAACAAGAATAATATTAATAATAATATCAAATACAACCCCAACATAAACATAAACAATATCAAAAACACTAATCAAAATTTGCCTAACATCAACAACTTTTCCACTCATGCAAAATCTGCAAATTATACTTTCAATGAAAATGATCCCAATCTTGTGTCCTTAGATGACGGACTGCTGTTGAATAAACTAACAAATTCAATTATAACCTCTGATGAGTTGAAATCACAGTTTGAGCAATGTTCCTCTTACTTTGGTGATTTTAACTCTGCTTTGCGAGTTGTTGATCAGTTGAATGCTTTACTAGGCTCCTCGACCGATTTGATTGATGATAATTCAATTGTGGCCGTAAGAAAAAGAATTGATCAACTTCTCCAGTATCTTTTGAATCAAAATGAAGACTTAAAGGCCTCTAATCACATTGGTAATAAAAATTACTCATTAATCTTGAATAAAAATGGAAGGTTAGATATTATTTCAATCTCCAAAAGTTCAAATTTGCAATTAATGCCAAAGGATTTGATTATCATTGAGGGTGATAGAGGTAAGGACTTGGTAATGGTTTTGAAACCTGTTATTGATTTTAAGTTTGCCTTATTCTTCAATTATTTGAAAAAAAAACTTCATCTCAAAAGTTTGGAATTTGGTAATAGCTCTAACAATTCAGTACCATCATCATCTCATAGCGCTAGTACCACCAGTTCCTTGAACAATAAATCCAGTCAAAAATCAATTATCAATGAAGATGAAAATTTTATCACTTTACCCAATAAGCAAATATTACGCTTTGCAAAACCTCATGAACTGAATCAGTTAATTGTAAAATATAATGACGAAAACATGGCGTATAGAATCTGCTTAGATTATTCTTCAAGACTAAATTTGAACTTGATTATCAAAAATGTTGAATTTCAGTTTGATAAGAAGAAGCTAATCATATACTACTATTGTTTGCACAGACTGGATTTCAGAGGATTGATTAAAGAATTGTTTAAGATTTACAAGACAAGAATTTGGCTATGTGCGATTTTGCCTTTAGAGCAAAACTTTAAACCTTTATTAGATTATGAATTAGACAAAAGAAATATACAACTTGAGAACAGCAATCTAACTAAAGAAAAGTCATATAGATCAAATGCGTATGTTGTTAATGACAGTCTTCCGCCTAGTGATCAAATTTGCTCATTCACTGAGATTAAAGAGCCTATATTTTTCCACTCCAAAATATTTTCTAACCTCGTCAAAATGTTCCAATTTGAAGTCACAAATATTGAACTATTCAGTGATAAATATTCGTTTCTGAAAGCTGATAAATCTGCTTCGTGAAGACAATTTGAATTTTTGAATGGTACACATATTAACGTTTCACCTCTTCCAGCTATGCCCTTTTTTCAATATATCATTTACTGTACTTTATGATAAACACTAATAGATTATCTCATAAGTTTGAAAGCTCGRATTTTCTTTGCATGCACCGCAACAAATGTTTCTGTTTTTTTTTTTTGTTTTTAATTCGTTGTTTGGCGCAACCTATTTTTTTCCTTCATGTGATTTTTCTTTTTTAAAAAAACCTTTTAACTTGGTGTCTTTTCTATAAACTGCTTTACCACCAATGTTACAATTATACTTTTATATATTTATAATTACATTTCCTTTATATACTCAATAAATCTTCCAACGTAAAGAATTGTCCCTTCTCTATGCTTGTAAATGAAATACGAAATTGGTAAGAATACTATTTAGTAAAGTAGATACAGAAATTAGAGTTAAAGTATTTTGGAAACATGAGGTAGATCTGCATTGTAAATTGAAGAACAATACGGTAAATGTTTTATTGTGTCGATGTCTGCTCTTTTGTTCCGCTTTGCCAATAGAAGTTTGACTATATCTTTGGCGGGCTTGAATTCTAATGATAGAATTTCATCCTTCATGGCAAACCAACCCCATAAAATCATTGCAATTCTATGAGAAGTTTTTGAAGTTCGTTTCATTGACCTAGCATTGGATTCTGTTGGTAATGGATCAAAAGGTAATCTGCTTTCCAACATGGTATAGAGAACAACACCTAATGACCAGCAATCATTTTGTTTTCCATCGTAAGGCATTCCTAACAATAATTCTGGCGAAACATAATCTTCGGAACCACATCGTGTTGTGAGTAGGTCCGAGTTGCTATCTAACTTCTTGCTCAAACCAAAATCGGATACTTCAATAATTGGATTATTCATGTAGCATTTGATGCCTTCTGGAGTTTGGCAGTTCAAGAGCTCACTAATTGGATATTTCAGTAAGATATTTTCGAGTTTAATATCACGGTGACAAATATTCAAATTATGTATATAAGCAATCCCGGATACAATATTTGAAAATATCAATTGAATTAATGATGCTGATATCTCTTGCCTATGGTTAGAAATAAATGAAAAAAGATCACCGCCTTTACAATAGTCCATTGCCATTATCACCGGTTTGTTAAAATCCATATCTGAATTTGATATATCTCGTTGGTTTGTTCCAATCAAATGAATGATGTTAGGGTGATCTAGCTCTTTCAAGATCTCCAACTCTCTTTTCAAAGAATTTTGAATACGTAGCTCAAGTTCCAAGTTCTTATCCTCATTGTAAGCTTGGTCATCATCGCATTCTTGTTTCCGAGATGTTTTCAGATTGGTTATCTTAATTGCAACGTCGCCACCCTCTTCCAAATATACTTTACTAAATGATCCAGAACCTAGCTGAGAACAGATAATCCATGGTTGTATCTCATTTGTGTGCAAAGCATAAGTAAATACACTTTTCAACTCCAAATTATGACTTGATCCATCAAATATATCACCTTCATCAATGGGATTTACTTTCAATGTGGGTGCGATTTTAGGTATTCTTGAACTATTGGACTGGGAATAGTAGGGGTTTTTTATGGGTAAAGAAACAACTCTATCCACAGGTTTAATGTTATTGGTCAAAAACATCTGCGATGAAGACATCAACGGAGATGAAGGTGTTGGTAAACACGGTTTAAATTCAGAGATAAATCGCTGTGGCTCTGTGGAAAGATTGTCGGTTGAATTTTTAGTATTCAAATTCAAGTCATTCAATACATTACCTGAATGACTATTTACTTTCCGGTTTCTTGATTTTGGTATGTTTAATCTAGGAACGCATGGATTTTCGGACAGATATTCACCATTGCTGGCATTTCTGGGCGATAACCTATCATTTGGGGATGTTGGACTATTCATACTACATTTTGGTTGGACAAGCATAGAATTTGCAAAGGCTTTATTAGGATTCTTATTTATTGGCGTCGGTAAATTCTGAACGGTTTTAAGTTGATCTGTTGATTCGTGGATATTACCATTGGAGCTGAAAATTTCATTGGACTGTAATGGGGGTGTCTTGAACTCTAACTCCGAATCTGAGCTCTTCAAACTTGGCGGTCCCATTGCCTCTAAAAAATCAACCCTACTTATATCTTCATTATCTTCGATGATCAAATTTAATTTTGGGACTTTTTCAGCCGATAAGGCGGCCTCAAAATCAGTTTTTTTCGACATCTTTAAAAGGTCTTGGCATATGGTTCTTCACCACACAACAAAAATACTGGTCCCTTGTTTTCAAACTTTCTGCGCTTATGAAAATAAAACAGCCTATTAGCACCCGTATAAGATCTCACTCTTTCTCAGATGTTTGTCGTTCCCGAGTCTGTTCTTCTGTGAAGGATAATAAAAAAGACAGAAATTGCACTTTAGTTTTTAAAAACCCGTTAAGGAAACTGATAAACAAACTATTTTTCTAATCGCGCTATGTGGAAAAACTAATGCTGCTCTCCACAGTTATACTAGATACCTGCCTTCTTACCGTATGTTGTTTCTTCCTCATGACATTTTCGATAAATTTGGATACAGGTCAAAAAACCTTGCTAAATCTAGCTTTGTTTTTGGAGTTTTTCTTATTGATAAGGGAGTGCACTGTAATATATATTAAAATGCAAAAGTAAAATATTTGAGAGGCAGTTACATGAGCTAGGGATTCAAGTTTGGCTGAGCCACCAGCAGATAATTGATGCTGCGCGGCGAGAAAGGGTCAATTCATGATGGGTAAAGGGACGAAGATGATTTTGGGACTCACATTGGGCAGGTTTTTCTCTGACACCAAAGAAGCTTTACATGGCGGAAATATCTAAGCAGCAGATGGCTGCTGATATAATAGAACCGGTACTACCGGTTCCACATATAACAGCTAATATGATATCTTTGGGGAGCTTAATTGAGAATGTGGTTCAGGACACATATAAGAGAATGATGGATTTTTTCAAGTATTTAGAATCCACACAAGATATGGAAATCCAGCGTAAGAAAAACTTTCTTGAGTTGTTGATCCAGTTCCGTGAAAATTTTGTTAGATTATACGTGATAAGCAAATGGAGTGTCAATAGTAAGGAGATTGGAAAATTGATAGACTTATTTGCATACCTGAGAAACGAGAATCAAATTATAACAAATGGGATAATGGCATTTGGAAATATCAAGTCATCTTTAATTAGTGCGAAGATGCCTGAACCAGATCTGGCTACAAGTTTGGAAGTGTTTCTGCAAGGTAAACCAATTCTACCCACTTATAATTTTGAAAAGCCGGAAAAGTTGGACTTGAAGTTCATTCTGAAGTTGATACTCAACTTGAACGTTGAATTGTCCGTAAAAATGGCCAAACAGACAAAAATCCCATTGGATTTTCAAGACTATAAAATCAGAAATGGATGTGTCCATTTCAATGTCCCTAATTATTTTTCATGTTCCATTTCAATGTTGAATGATTCTAAATTCCATTTGATTGAATTTCAACTAGATTTTGAATTAGATGAAACCACCAACCACATTGTAAATACAAGAAAGGATGTTGATGTTAATTCACTCATACAACTGCAAAATTACTCGAATTCTATGTTTCAACATTCCACAAATGAAAGTAGTGATGATATTTTGATCAGATTCTACAAATTTCTATATAAGTACTCGATAACAAATAAGATTCAATTATTAAAAAAGCAGTTGAATAACATGATGATGGGTATATGGAGAGGTCATTTAAACTTTACGGTGGCAAATGAAGGAATTATAAAAATTGGTTACTGGATACAGAAAAAATACATAAATTCATCAACAATTGAAATTGGTTTGTTAGACGAGAAAGAGGAATTGAAATTTGCTTGGTTTAAGGAGGGAGTTTTGGTTGAAGATCATGGATTAAGTCTGTATGACAAAGACGGTATGATCGATTTACCACAGCTAATAACCAATATAATTAGAATCCACATTAAGAAATATATTGAAAGTTTGAAAATGACCTTAATCAATAAGGTGGAAGGTGTCAATAAAATGATTGAGGAAGGAAACGAGATAAGCGAGAGCAAATTGATTATCAAAGCCAATAAAAACAAAAATATCATCTATAGTGTATGTGAACAAAGTGGTCTTGTTTACTTTGAAAATCCAACCGAAGTAATGAACAAAAGTAGCTTTAAGATCAATAGAGGGATTGGTTTAGATTTCATTGAAATTCTGAAAATTAGATTGAAAATTAATGAAGATGAATTCAAAAGTATTAGCAAAGCTACTGGATGGATTCATTTAAAACACATCAACGTCAGTGATCACGATATCAAGAAACTTGCTCGTCTAAATGATTTTGAAAAACAGTTAATGAACATAAATGTTTTTAGAAGGGAAGAATGGCCAATTGGATGGAATATTTTGGTTGCCCATTTCGGTTTCAAAAATGAAATCAAACTATGGTGTAGCAAGATTGAGTCAGTTGAAGGTGATTGGAAAATTCAATGGTTTAATGAGCTTGAGATTGAAAAGAATTTTGAGGGTAATTTGGGGTATAGAGAGGTTGTTAAATTGATCAAACTGAGTGGATCGAAAATGATCAGTAATCTGATTATCAAGGAGCTAAAAGAAGAAGGGTTTGAAATAAAAATAGTAAATCTGAATGATAAAAATGTGAAACAGTTTTTGAAATTCAATTTCAACATTGATGAGGATCAAAGTTCAACCGCCAATAACATCAACATTGGGGGAGAAAAGGCTTGCATTTTGATTAAGAGCGATAGATATTTTGATCCTCAAAGTATACGAAGCTCATTGGTTTTATTGATTAGCGTTAAAAATGATTTACTGACCGCTCAAATATTTGGTAAACTAATCGATGGTAGGGATATTCCAAATATTTGTAGGGATGAAAAAAATGTCAGTTTTCAGTATGACGCAAATAAAAGGTTATTCAAGGCGACCAGTGAAGTTGGTGTACTTTCGGGGAACGTTTTAGAAGACTTAATGATGGAAATTAAAGGATTTTCTAGGTTACTAAGAACTGTTGAACTCATACAAAAAAGTGGCATGCGAATCCTGAAAGTTGAAGAAAATAATATTGAAATTGAGTATTTAGCGGGAAGTCAAACCGTACTTACTCTTAATGACATGGGTTTGAGTGTTGCTGGAGATACAGGTGGAATGCTATCCACTATTCTGGGAAATGAACCAAAACCTGCAGATCTGAAAGAACTATCTTCATATTTGAAAGTTCAAAAAATTTTGCAGGAAACGATACAAAGTATCGATACTGCTTCTATTCCTGAAGGTTGCTATTTTAGTACCGAATGGGTAGACCCTGAAACTGTAAGAGTGATCTATTCAAAAAATGTTCCAACTAGCACAGAAAGTACAAAAATCAAAGGTAAATCAAGTAAGACTGCTACTCGTAGAATTGTGACAATTGAAATCAGATTGAGACATCGTGGAAAAAGAGCTGGAATGGATAGTAGTCGTGTAATGATCAGTTTGGGACGGTTAACGAATGACTTTGGTGCCCATAATATTGCTACTGCTATGGGTAATATATTTAAAGGTGAAGATCCAAGTATTGCTGGTGGTGATGTGATTTATTTGCGTGATGCTATTTGTTGTAAAATACATTCCTTAGCGGATGTTGTGCGTTTAATGCACGACAAAATCTGGACCCTCATAAATACACCAAGTGATATGTGAAAAAAAATAGGCCAATAATACCTAAAGGAGCAACTCGACCTTACAAATCAAATTACAGTGACCTTATTTAAGTAGAAAGATGAGTTTAGATAGAACATATTTTTCAAGCCTTAGAAGGAATTACATTATCCTTTTCACAGTTCTTAGCACGGGTTCTTCTTTAGCAAAAATGAAATTGCTGCTAATCGATCTCCTATACCGCTTTATTGTTAATTTGTTTGTTTTTTTTTTTGGACTAGTTTTGTATAGTTTTGTATAGTTTTGTAACTTCAAGCCTCAACAGTCCAAATTTATGGGTGTTTGAACCGATCCATCTACAAGGTTAGGTAACAAATATTAACTTTTGCCAGAGAAGACTACATTCAATGAAATTTTATAATATGAGTTTCCTTTAATTTTATTTGTATTTTTATTTAATATGCGATAATCTTTCAAAAAGACAATCAAGCACTATTATTAATTACTGTTCGTTGACAAAGCCAATAGAAGCTAATGTCTAAGAGTTTACTTGGCTACTAAAATCAAGTGTTATCCAACACCTGGTGAAACTAAATCAAACCCGACTTTGCTCACTGTTTAAAACAAATTACTAACAAAGCATTTTAGTAATGCAATCTTGGGTTTACAAATATACCAGAAATATGAAACAAAAGACGATCAGAGACTATCGTCTCGTCTTCATTTGATCTTATTCGTCTATAGCACAAACGCCAAAAAAAGGTTGCAAAATTTTCAATCCCATTACCATATTTACTCTTTTCAAAGTAAACAAAATAAAATTAACACTGTCATCAATGACAAATTGAAACTATGTTGTTTCAAAAAGTATTTTTCACATGTAAAAAAACTGGTTGCTATGCGTTCTCCTCCATCCTTATCCCCCACCCTTATCCCCCACCATTATAGCTACTGATTCAAGTTGTTGCTCCCGCGCAAGCATAAAAAAAGATTCATCATCAAGTCCGAACTTCAATTCCTGTGCCAGCTTGTTAGATACGATCAATAGAAATGTAATAGATACAGTGTGGAAGCTTGTACTCGACTCAGAGTGCAAGGCTGATCAGGTTTAACGGTTGAAAACATAATCATCAATTAAAAAGGAATCAAAGCATTTAAAAAAGATTGCAGCACCCRAATTTCGCATATGGTCTCCCACTACACTACTCAGTCGGGCTCTTAGCGGCTTAACTACAGTTGATCGGACGGGAAACGGTGCTTTCCGCTAGATATGGCCGCAACCGAAATGTAAAAACCGATAAAGTTTATATCCGCCATTATTAGTAAATGTAAATCTCTCCATGCATATATTGCATGCATGCATTTCCCTTAAGGAATATCCTTGTTTTATACTAGCAAATTGTATATTTTAAATTTTAAATAAGTTAAATCTTCAAAATACAAGAGTTGATGAATTTTTAACATTTTTGATCCACATAAAAAGCATCCGAAGTAGATTAATTTTGTGCTGCACGTTTATTTTGAAAATAGATTTATCATCCATATGGAAAGATGTTGCTAGCATAAATTTATAGGGGCATCAAGATTTGCTATAGCAGAGATAATCCTAACAGCACATAGATGATCAAATCCCCACACAAGTAAGATCAAGAATAAAATTCAATACTTAGAGAATTTACTTTGGGAAGTTTTCTACGAGCAGCAAAACATCTACTAGAATACTGAAACATCTAAGTGTATTGATTTTGAGACGGCAAATGTCCGTCGTTGTACACGCCACCAGCAAACAAAATTTGGAACATAAATATTCAAGACAATCTTAAGCTCCTCGCCGATATTTTACACTACAAGGGTAGGGTCACTGGTCCGATCATGGCGCCGCACTTCACTGTCCGAATGTCTACCACCTCTCACTACGCGAAACACCTCTTCTTGTTGCTGATCTTCAACCTACTGCGAGAACCTTCCTTTGCTATAGTCGTAGCTCCATAGCTCCAACCAAGATGCGAGACGTTGTTGAAATCAACAGTGCCCACCTCTCCGCAGTTCCTACATCACGCAGCCAGGCTTTGCCCGGATCTGCAGCCCGTCAGAAAGCGGCCGCCCAACGCTGGGCAGAACTCGACCGCGAGACCTACTCTGCAACCGGCGCCGCGCCGGCGTCGCAAGAAATTCCCCGTGCGGTGACTGCGTTGACTGTCTCCCGCGCCCGCCCTTCGCCTGTCTCATCCACCGTGAAACGGCTCCTAGTGTCTAAAAAAACTTGGGCCAACATGAGGGACGAGGTGTCGCCCCAGGAATGGAGCAAAGTGTCGCCCGAGGCGAACTGCGCCACTGCGCGCACGCTTGCTGTGTCAGTGTGCGTGGCATGTGGTGCAAGTGCGGGTGGCGCATGTAAATGTGGCGCAAGACTATGTGGGTTGAAATGTTTTTCGTTGCATAAAGAATCTTCATGTACCGCCATCTACTAGTGAAATAGCAATGGCACCACGATATATCCCCCAGCAAGGCGACTTTGTGCTTGGAACCGTCACGGGACGGTTTGGAGACAACTATCGCGTGCTGTTGACGGAGTACTCTCCGCCAGCTATATTGGATCAGATGGCGTTTCCTAATGCCACAAAGAAAAATAAACCAACTGTTAATACTAGAGACCTAATATATGCCAAAGTGTTGGCAACGCATCCTTCCGTGGATGTCCAGCTTACGTGTGACGGGCCTGGTTTGGGCCCGCTAATTGGCGGCTATGTATTTAACGTATCGCCAGATTACGCTTTGTATCTGCTTTCTCCAAACGCCAAAGTGCTACAAAGACTGGTCCAAATACAACCTTTTGAGATAGCTGTAGCTCACAACGGGAAAGTGTGGGTCAAAGGAGATAATTCCAAAACTACCATGTTGGCAGTTCACATAATTTCCGAATCCCAGAATTGGTCCTCCAAAGATTTCGATTCATCGTTCGAAAAAATTGTTCTTCAATTCAAACATTTATAAACTTGTCCTGCTTATTTACTATATAAATATTCCTCAACATTAACATTTGGCTCTAACAAATTTCTGTACTCCTCTACCAGTTTACCCACCTTGCCTTCCTCGATTATAAAGTCCATTGATTCCCTATAGGCCTCGATGGTGCCTTTATCCAATTCTGGGAACCCGAGAACATAATCTCCAACCACTTTTTCGATGTTCACTCCCGCTTCGTCACCGGAACCCGTAATTTTATTGATCTGCTTAACCGTAAATAAAAACTCGTTCAGCCCCGGCTCAACCTTTTTGAAACCTGCATCATCAATATCGTACCCAATCATTTCAGCAAATTTCTCAACTTCAGTGCTTTCTTTGTTTTCTTTATCTACCACTCCTTCTTCCTTTTGTCTGGCTTCTTGTACAATTGAGTGCACTAATTTCAATTCCCTATGTGGCTTTCTTGATTTGAATGGCGAAAAATATTCAGTATTCAAGCTATACTCGCCGTTAATCCCACTTCCAACATTGCCAACTCCACCGCCTGCGGTTCTGTTCTTACTACCGTCTTTTCCGGCACCATTTCTACCATTCAAATCTCCTCTTAAATTAGTAACCCTAGCAAAATCACCACTATTAATACCCGTATTAGTGAGATCACCACCCATCAAGTATTTATTAGTGGAGTTCATATTAAACTCAAATAATTTATTCAGTTCAATTAATTTATCATCATTTTCTCCATTCACATTTTCCAAAAATCCAAAATATGGCTCATTTTTGATTAATAGCAATCCTTTCTTTTGTAGTTCCAATTTTTCGGGATCTTTAATTTTCTCTTCCCAAATTCTCTTTGCTTCCTTTTCTTTATCAATAAGATACTCTTGATTGAACCATTTGATATACGATTTCTTGTAATTGATTTCATAATCTTTTACAAACCCTTTATTGTGTAGATAATAATCTGTATTAAGCTCCCATAATTGTAATTCCCTTTCACTATCACCAGAATTTACCTGGTAGTTGCCCAAAAATAGATTAATAGCTTCCTGTCTCTGAGCATCAACAAAAGAATTACTGTAGAATCTTTTGACCGACTCAATTAAGTCTCTTGAATGCGATGTCCATTGGTTTATCTTTCTATAAGTTTGCAAAGTATTAACCAGATGAGACCCACCATATTGAAGTGCTATGGTGTCACCATGATCATGAAACATTTCTGTAAGAATATTAGTGATATCGCTGTCATATTCCAAGTATTTCTCTTTGATGAATCCCAATGAATTCAACTGATATCCCAATGCTCTTTTCCCAATGACAAATTGTGCTGTATTCGTTCTATCCAAACAGTCAACACAATTAGTTCTACACACACCCTGTTGCAATTTGGTTTCATAAATAGTTTTGCCGTTATGGAAAAACCCAGTTTTGATTAACGATTCTTCTGAATATCGTTCAAGCCATTTGATGACATCTTGACTTCGGGATTTGGCTGCCTTAGACATATCCCACGACGTATAGTCCAGTTTATCTTCTTCATTCAAAAACTGATTCAAGTAATTTATACACTCATTAAACTCGTCATTGAGCTTTGATTCTCTTGGTGTTTTTTCCCTTTGCTTGATCAAATTCAAAATCTGAATCGGTTTTCCATAACGCTCAAACAAGTTGTTAAAATGCAAAGCTGCTTTGCAATAGAATGGGTCAATTGAATCAATTTCAATAGGCGGTTTCGTCATACGAATATTAGGACTTGTATCTTGTGACCACGATAAAGGTATCGAACCTCTATGTTGGACAAACGATGTATATCTGGAATTGTTATAGAATCCCGTTGTTGAGTCATTGAAGGTCAGAGTAACCATGTCGCTTACAATTTGTTCAGTTTCGATTTCATTAGCAACGTCCCCATTGTTATTTGCTCCACGCTTGAAGAACCTTGCACCTGCAAATTTCGACGATCTTCTTGCAATCAATGTGATATAAATTTGAAACTCCAATACTGTTATTTTAACCTGTTCGATAAACCCATGTATTATGGGTTGAAACCAGTCATAAATTTTATCAAATTTTTTTTCAATCGGATCTAGTAAAAAGTTGTTCCACATAAATCTCTCATTAAACTTGAAGATATCTTTTAGTTCTTTATTTCCATTCAACCCAAGAGATTGTTTTTTGTTTCTCATCATATTCGTTTGTAGGGAATTTGTTACATCATAGCTATAGCTGAAGTAAAAGGTAGTATTCAGATCCATGTTTCTGAATATTTGTAAATATCTCTCCTCAATTGAGTCCCGCTCATTCTTCTTGAAGTTATTTGTCACCGGTATCAATTCTGTGCCATCAATGTGGTAAATGGCGTTGTTCCCTAGAACAGCAACTTGTTTTACTTTAGTAACAACAATTAAATAGTAATATTTGGTAAATTTGATGAATCCCAGCAATCCAAATGCTGTGATCTTTTTTGTTAATCCATTTTCCGATAAATCTTCAATTCTATTCAACACAACTAGAATTTCATTTCTACTAAAGTAAACATCATCTTCGATTATATTCAGTCTCTCGGGGTTAGTTAAATCAATTTCCAGAATTCTGAACAGTGTTTCCTTGTTGTTACTACCGACAATGTGCATCCGTTCATTGGTGACATAAATTGTATACTTGGTCAATACAATCTTTTTGCTCCTTAACACAACTCTATTAAAATTGGCATTAATCTCTTCATCTACTTCAGGAGTGGAAGACATCTCCGAGCTCCMGACTGTTTCATGTGACATAATTTGTTCTCCAACATTCATCTYWCGCCTTGGTTGCTTGGAAATTGGCGTTCCATAAACATGCCAAACAACAAGGTGTTCAGCGATATATACACAATGTTTAGCGGCAGAATGATGACATCAATAATATTTCCAAAAAAAATATTTTTTTCAACATCATTCTCTTCGACAGTAAGTACGAGTCACAGACTATGTTTACAGATCACCCAGGGTCYGAGATGTCAAGCAAAAAAGAAGACAATATCTATTCATCCGTTGCACAAAAGCAAATGAATAAAAAAATATCCAAAAATGAAGATAACAAGAAAGGAAAAAAAAGCAAGAAAGTGGTCCATGATCTGTTTGTACAAGGTACCAACGATTCATCTATCGTGTCTAAGAGATCCGTGGAAATTCTATATAATGAAAAGGTTGATGGTGCAAAGCATTATTTTCAACATTTTGTTAAGAAACACCCAAGAAGATCACCAGTCATTAATAGGGGTTATTGGATCAGAATGAAGTCCATCAGAATGGCCATTGAGAAAATTATTTTCCAGCAGCCGACAAGTCAAAGAATTAACATTATCAATCTTGGCTGTGGATATGATCCACTGCCGTTTCAACTTTTGGATGATCCAGCCATTAAAGATTATAACTTATATTGTATTGATGTTGATTTTCCGGAATTGATTGGCTACAAGTCACAGATGATCCAGATGTCAACAGAGTTGAAAGAACTGATAGGGGAACAGGTTTCAGATAATCTTGTTCAAGGAATAAACATCAAAACGGCGAAATATGCCACTATGGGTTGTGACTTAACAAATAAGAAATTGTATTGTGAACAGTTGAACTCTTTTGATGCAAATCATGCAACTACAACCAATATCTTTATTGCAGAAGTTTCACTGGCATACATGACCCCACAGAATGCAAATCCAATAATTGAAACATCATCTGGCTTTTCCAATTCCCACTTTTTATGTTTGGAACAATTAATGCCATCTGGTCCAGACCATCCTTTTGCCAAACAAATGTTGAATCATTTCAAAAAAATGGAAGCACCTTTGCAATGTGTCGAAACGTATCCAACCATACCTCTTCAAATCCAAAGATTCAAAGATTTAGGGTTTGAATATGTTAACTCGAGAGATTTATTTGGTTGTTGGACCTTGGTACCTGATGATATCAAATTGAAGGTAGCCCAAGTAGAATGTTTTGATGAATGGGAAGAATTCATCTTTTTTGGCCAGCATTATATCAATTTACACGCAACTAATCAACCAAATGTACAGGTTTACGACACATCTTATGAAAAAGCATATGAACTTGAAATGAAAGAGATACACGACTACACATTTCAAGTGAGGGAGTCACTAGGGGAAAACTACCAAAGAAAGTTCCCAACATGCTTCTCTCTGGGTGATGTCAACTATATGTCATGTGGTACAAACCAATCTAGATTGAATGACACCATTTCMATGGATGAAAAGTTCAGTAGATTTGAAACTGCGCATGTTGAATTGAATGGATTCACTCCAAGAGTGTCAGCCACATCGGCTGCGATAGATTCTACAGTATTTATTTTAGGAGGTCGAAAGATTCCAGGTGTCGGGTTGAAAGAAGTTTGGGGATTGCAAGAGAATGTCCCATCATGGCAAAGAATGCCAGATTTACCAGAAGGCAGAGTGAAACACACTAGTATAGAGTATAATTCAGGAATTTTACTTTTTGGGGGCAGCTCTCACTCAGATGGGTTCCTATATTACGATTCTTCTAAAAATGAATGGATCAAACTAGAGTGTAATATAGAGTATGGATTAGCTGGATCCAAGCTGGTCCAAATACAATCCACCCAGGAGGTATATCTTGTGGGTGGTTTAATTACCCATCCTACCGGAAAATTTGAACTAAATTCTACGGTGTACAAAGTTAACGTGGATTTGGAGAGCCAAAGTGCCACATTAACACCTGTATTCCAACATCAATCTTTAGCTAGATATGGCTTCCACATTTCCTCTTTTGGCACCACCATAATAATCATTGGAGGGGTTGGGATGAAATTGTTTGACCAGTACGATACAGTTCTTGAATTAGATGTGAAATCTCAAGTTATCTGCGGTATAAAAATTGACAATGATTCCTGGAAAAAGAATCCAGTTTTAATTGGGTCGGGTCTTATTTCTAAACAAGACAAAAACCAAGTTTGGTGCGTGGCAGGTGGCGCAGTCTGCTACGGTTTTGGCTCGGTATGGGGCTCTGTCATGGGACTGGGCTACAAAACTTCCTTGTAATATACATTACACAGGTTGCACACATTCATCATACATAAATATATATAAATATATTTAGTTATATACTTGAGTATTATACATAATAGAAGTGATATTATCTGTTGCTACCAGAACGTGAAGATATCACGGGGAATGAATTGCGGCATCGCTATCGAGCGAGGAAAAATGGTTTGATATCTTCGACCGGGGTATGAAAAAGATACTTAACTACTAGCATCAGCTTCATTGGCATCGAAAGCAGATGTCGGACAAATCTACAGAGCAAAATAAAAAAGAGCCAAATATGTCGTCGAGTGATATCAGCAACTTTAGTGAAGGGTTTTCAAATTCCAATATGCGTCATACTTCTAAAGATCATATGAATAGACTCAGAAATGTCATCATCAAATCTACCTTTATTGGAGGACTCTACGGAGCATTGATTTCAGTGCCTAGTGAACTGTTTATACGGTGGAGATCACCTTTATACAGAGCGTTTGGGTTCCGAATCAGGGTGTTCTATCATACAATTTGGATTGCGTCAGCTGCGGCATTCTACACAGAGCGTCGTGTGATCGAGTTTGAAAACATCATCAGAARGGAAGAAGAAGAAAAAAGAAAACAATTGATYGAGTTGAGTATATCGCAAGGAATATACACTCCAGATCTTGGTGGGTTCAATCCAAAGAATTRAAGAATTRACGAATTACAGAATTAAARAGAGAAAGCCATTAAGGTAATGTAAATAGACATAAATAGATTATTTTATAAGTAAATGATAGAGCGCAATGGATTGCTATGAAGGTACTATATTCGGYGGTGAATATTGTTAGCGTCTATCATACGACTTTTGATTGAAGTTTTCCAACTCTATCGATTCTAAAGCGGTGGTTTGATTGAACCAATCAGTCACTTGATTCCAATCATTCATTCCAATCGATTCAAGAAAGTCAAGAGGGTCTGGTATGATGCCGCTATCTGCATTATTCATGTTTGGGGCCAGGGTAGTCARATCTGGGGTCGGCATATTTTTGTACAAAGCCAAATCATCTTGATTCAAAATTGACGGAGTAGCCATCGCCGATACGGTATTTTGAGCATAGTTAGTTGCCACTTTATTATAGTTGACGGTGGAGGCATAAAATACGTTAGTAACATTCGACAGACCGTATTGTGACTTGATACGATCTAAATTCAAATTCATTTTCGAAACCTCATTTATGTCGTAATTCATCATTAGTTCAAAAAAGACCTTTTCACGATTTTTGACATTATCATCTTGAGACATTTTCTTGATTTCTTCATCATCTACATCATTGGAGTCGGTTTCGGGAGTGAATTTTTGTTCATTGAAAACAAAAGAACCACCCTTTTCAAACCACTCCACAAATTTCTTGTATGAAATGAAGTTTCTTAAAGGTGAATACCAATATTTACCCAACTTTCCTTGAATTATAATCAAAGTTTTTAAAATCATCAAAACATGCCCGAAATACTTCCTGATTGCCTGTATCTTTTGATTGAGTTGAGAGTCAGCCAAAATGTTTTCCTTCAAATCTTTGGCTGTTTGTAAGTTTTTGTGGAACATTAGCATCCTTATAGCAACAATAAACATTGTAGACATCAGTTTCATGCAAGTTCCTGATAGCATCGGTGCCAGAACCAAAATATTAGATAAAAACTCCGAACTTGAGGTTGGCTCACCGTTAATTTTATGTCCAAAAATCTTTTGAAAAGCAATCAAAATTTCTTCAAAAATCCATATCCATTTGTGGACAATCAAGGCCGATAATGATTTCAACCTAAATTGACCTGGGTTGTTGGGATCATCAGGAGACGGAGAGGTTGGTAATTTATTTTGTTCAATCAATAAAAGCTCATCATTCATGTAGATATAACATTGAATCATCATAATAGTACCAAATATTGCCAGTTTTTCTTTCAAATTATTTACTTTGAATAATGTTAGCAAATGATTATCTAGATAATGGTATCTTGCGGKTAAATTTTCATCTGAATACTCCGTAGTTATAATAATTTCAATTTCAGCTATGGTATTTTCTATTTCAAAGATTGTAGGCTTTGTTTTGATGCAATGYAATTTGTTTATCAGTTCAGCAAGAATATGATTCGATTTGGTGAAAGACTTTAATCTATCAATGGAAAAGTTTTCCAAAGACAATGACAAACAGTTAGAGTTGATAGGCTGAAACAAGGGRAATTTATTGCTTGAATCAAGCGGCTCATGATTCATTTTTGGTTTAGTACCACAAAGTAATGCATGGTCCAAATCTGACTCTAGAGCGATCCACCACAGTTTTTTCCAAATTTGGTTGAATGGACCTATACCTCTTAATAATAAATTCATTCTGATTTTTGGATCGATAAACTTGTTGATATCAAACTGACTGGTGTCGATATCCTTGACGTTATACTCTGCAACCTTTTGCTTCTCATACTCRGACAATGAATCCAAAAAGATATTCTCGTTGAATTTGAAATGCAGACCAATGGTTGTTGCGCATGAACTGATGATACCTGTATATATCATCCCATCGGTACCCGARATACCATCACCRTCCTCACATGCTCTCGATTGATARAATCTTAAGAGCAGTAGAAGTTGGAAAGTTTCAACTGAAGTTTTTCTYAAGTAATTTGCCTTGTCCAATGCCTGATTCACTAGATTCAGCACATACGATGGAATTGGAAACGATAAAAATCTTTTTATCTGTGCAGATTGGAATTTTTCYGAGATGTCGTACTCAAAGTATAGAGTCAAATAAGATAATCTCAAGACAAGCAAAAGAATGGAAACCCTGATGTAGTCCAGCTTTTTTGTCAGTTTGATTGTATAGTGGAAGGTGGAATCTTTATCCGTTGGGTCGTTTAGTGTTAGAATCGTAGAGATGTTGTACCTAAAAATCTGTTCGTCAATGACGGGAATGAAAGGATGGATATAGTGCATGTAGTTYTGTATATGAAAAGAAACCACATCCCATGGTGGTAGACACAATTGTAGATGGTCAACAAACGAGTCTAAAGACGTCTTGATTTTTTTATCTGCTATTTGTTTTTTCAGGAAGTCCGGATAGGCGTCACTTGAAGTATCGGCGTTACTTGGGGCAGCGTTGGCTCGATGCTTGAAGGAGTAAAAGTTCGACATGAACCTGTCCATACAGGGGTCTATCGTCCAGATAAAAGAGTTATGAAATGTTCCCAGTGAAATGAACCTCGCATCTCTTTTACTTTTGAATACTGCTATGTTGTTTCCATGGTGGTCCAGCACTAGAGAAAAACAGTCACGAGCCTGATTCAAGGTGCTTCTGAGTTGGACCGCTCTCTCCATTAATCTGTTGATTTCGGTCACCACCTGTGCAATGGGCGACAGCTGTTGTATCAAAGATGGTGGCGGCAGCACAGTGTCCGATTCTGAAAGTGTGGCCATTTGTTGCTGCTGCAACTGATGGGACTGCACCATTTTGGTGGGCAAGGGCTCATAGTAGCATGAGGCGTCGATTCGCTGGCACCGTCCACACGTCGGCTTTTCACGTCCACAACGGATCTTCTTTTCCCGACACCGGACACATGAGAGCGGTGGTCGACGCTTCTTCTTTTCAGCCATATGATATTCTGCTTTTGGCGACATGCACTAGTCAAATAGATAAAAACGCACTTGTCACTCCATGCTTGATTTCCTTTTTCAAGCCTAAACCAAACTGTACAAAATGTGATTGTTCTTCGCACCTTCAAGGGTCGATCACATTGTGACGCCAACTCGAGTGTTTTTTTTGTTGCGGAGTCAATGTTTTTTGTTGTCGAGCAAATTATACTACGTTAGATAGATGATTCTGCAGAGTTCAAGAGCTACCAAAGATACAAAAGTGAAAAGAAATATATAAAAGACCATTTTTGAGAGAATTTGTTCACAGTGGCATGATTCTCGTGGAAGGAGAAAAATATGCATGTCAACAGTGTATTAGAGGGCATCGGTCGTCCACTTGCAAACATATACAACGACCGCTTGTTCTTGTGCGTTCAAGAGGAAGGCCGCTGACAGATTCCTCCCATCGTATTGCAATCCTGGCTGATCACACGGTCGAATCAGTGGCCACACCCGTTTCTAAGGCTGATAATACCCAAACAGTGTCAACCTCTTGCTGCGCTCAAAAAGGAGGAAAATCTCCAATGAGAAAGAAATCTCCATGCTGCTCTAGCAACACACCGGATGAAAAAATCCCAGCAAGCACACAGTGTTCGACCAAAATAAAAATGGAAAATACCAACCTAAAAGATAATATCAAAAAACCCTGCTCTTGTTGTACAACATCAAATGGATCCAACTCAGAATCTGTATATGTTCTTAAAGCAGCTAAACACCAAGTGTTCAACGTCAACAAAGAATCATTGACGCTACTAAATCCCGTAGCAGAGGTCCCAAATCTTAAAGCAGGAATGGATTACATACATAGGGTATCGAAAAAATCAGGTAATCATTCTTGTAAAGATTCCAAGATCCGGGATCAAATGAAATCTTTCATTCAGAATATCAATATGGCCCGACATCCAAACTCCAAAAATAGTAGCTCTTTTCATGAATTTCAAATATCAACCTCCAAAAACTCTACAAATAACCCGGCCACCACAATGCAAAACTTGAATAATGAGTCAAAAARTAGCCAAAATGTCTTGTATGATCTGTTTCTTGCTAATAATTGCACAATACCCGGATCGTGTGCATGTGAACCAACAAATTGTAACTGTCTCGATTGTTCCGACCATCATCCAGAAATCTTGGATAAAAAGAATCTTGATGGGAAAGCCCCCTTTGCTGTTCCCCAAACAATGGGGCAGGTTGAAGTCCAATCATCTGTTCCACTATTTGAGCAATCATTTTTCAGAATGTTACTTGAAAAGAGCGCAGACTCCAATATACTCTCCAACCTGAACAATACTACCACCACACCATCTGACATGGACGAATGTTACTGCGATCCCGATTTCTGCTGCTGCTACAATTGTTTAACTCATGGTATTGTGAATGGTGTGAGAGTGTCAAACAATACACTATCTGAAAATGTCATAGAACCACATGAAGTGATACAATTACTTGGACCTCAAGTAGACGCACTAGAGAGTAATTCTTCACCATCATCAAATTTCACATCATCACCACACGACAGTCAACTGTCTTTACCCAATGCTATACTCGATGAACATTATCCCAATCCGATTTCTGATAAAGAACAATGGCTTTATCATCATCACCAAAACTGACTTCTTTACTATACATTTAAACCCCGTACCAACTTTCCTTGGCTCGTTCAAATATAAAGCTGTACCTCTATAAACCTGTCAATTCTTAATATTCCTCGATTTCGCCTTCAATTATATTTTCTTTGATTAGGAAGTGTCTTGCCTCTCTTCTTCCACTCATCCAGGCTCCATGGACCGCCCCTGCTCCATCAAGAATAGTGTGCTCACCAGCAAACCTCACTTGATCTAATCCTTTAGCTAGATTGACAACTAAATCAGTTGGATCATCTCCAGGTTTGCATGCGGCATATGACCCCCTAGAAAAGGGATCAACAGTCCAGTTACTTGTAATTACGTTAACGGGTTCCTCATCCAATTCCGTTTCATCTGTCTGAACGTTTAAATCAAGACTTTTCAATCTGCCCAACATCGGTTTCATATAACTCCATGCCTTTTCCGGGTTTCTCTCTATATATTCAGTTAATTTACCTTGCGTGAAACACAATAGACTAGGAACACCATTTATTCTGTGGAAATTTAAAACCAATACAGGAAACTCCCACGATGATGAATCAGCAGATGTATTAGGCTTGGAAACAGCAACAAATCTATCAAAATCATGATGCCCCCACCATGCCGACTCGAATTCAAAAATGACTTTGCCCAATTTACCCCAGCTCATGTTTTTCAGAGACGCATGTATCCTGGATGGTAGAATGGGGTCCCATTCAATAGCACCTGTTTCCCCCTTTTCCAATTGCAATATACTTTGAGGAACTGTACAGATAATCCAGTCAGTTTCCAGGATTTCTCCACTTGTTAAATATATCTTGTATGGACTTTTAGATCTCTCTATTTTTTTTACAACTTTTTCTTTCATCACTTTTTCGGTTTTCATTCCTTTGAGCATTTTATTAATCAATACACTATAACCGTTTCTAAATAAAYAGTTTCTTCCAACATTATCAACAAGACTATATTTAGAACTCATTTCTTTCCACCCAATCCCATGCCACAATTCTAAATGTCTGATCAGTTGTGGCACATAGTCAATTTGCTCCTTTGTCAACATTCTACTTTGCTTTTTCAAAAACTGATCAACAATATCACACAATGGTACATCCTTTTTATCGATATCTTCAAAATAGACCAGCTCTATGTATTTTTCAAGTTCCCTAACAACTTGTTCAATATTGTTATTTTCAAAAAAATCGGGACCTTGATCTTCACTAAAGTAGAGAGGTTTTTTATCATCATAATACAACGAATAGTCTTCATTTCCGTTATCAAAAACATCATCCAAAATTTCATCAAATAATTGATTACTTAAAGTGTCATGTGCCCATGATGCCCCCATATCATAATTCGCCAAATCGGTTTTAACTGTATGAATTCTTCCTCCAATTCTATCTCTCGCTTCGACTACAATGTAATCAATTCCATGTTGTTCCAATAACTCAGCAGCAGCAAGCCCAGAAATCCCTGCACCTATAATAATAACCTTATATCCCATTATATATGAATTGTTTCGGGTTTCCTATGATAGAAAGAATGAGACAAGGAAAAAAAAAAGTGTGAGTCTGTCTGAAAGTTCACTAGTAAGCTTATACTATGTATCAGCGATCAATTGAAAAATTGATTTCACATGATTAAGGAAGCTTGCTCAAAATAGCAAAAATGTCTAGTATACACCAATAAATCAACAATATAAATTACATTATGAAAGTAATCACACAGAAAACAGACAACTTATTTGTCTACTCTGTAAGCTCTATTTTTTCTCTTTTTTAGAGTTTTTTTGGTTTCCTCTAATTTAAAAATTTTGTCTTCTAATAAATTGGATCCTTCTAGAGATTTGGCGGACATGATTTTATCCGTAAAATATTCAATTTTACGATTATCTTCTAAACCTACAGCTAGATGATAACAATCAAATAATAAGTTTTTATAGTCCGAAAACAGGAACGCCCTTTTGGATATTAGTGAATCTAACCCTTCAAATGCAATAGATTCTTTTGTAGACTTTTCTATGAAATAGTGATCGGATTTTATATTATCGGAGGTATACTCTAATTTGAAGGCCTCCGAATTGTTATTTTGAACATCTTTCACAGTGATTGATAAGATTCCATTTTCATCAATCGTATAAAGGGCTTCAACTTCAACCTCATTTCTATTTCCATCAGCTAACTGATCAAAATTGAAAGTTTTAAGGTATGTGTTATTTTTTGCCTGAGCCCTTTCACCTTCATACAGTTTAATTTCAATTCCTTGCTGATGATCTTCACAAGTTCTGAATCGTTTAGTTATTTGACAGGGAATATGTGTGTTTTTTGGTATAACCACCGAAACAATGTGTCCTTCCACTTCCTCAGCTATTGACAAGGGAACAACATCCTTGATTTCAAAATCAGCCAGTTCTCCATCATCAACTTGTGCCAATATTGCAGCTTGTATGGCTGCACCACGAGCGATCGATTCATCAACGTCTGTAATACTGTTCACCTTTTTAGCACCGAATTTTTCCTCAAGAAGAGAACGAATTTTACTCATTTTACTTGAGCCTCCTGCAAGAATAACCCTTTTGATATCTTGGGGCGTCAGTTTGATTTCTTTAAGTGCATCTTCAACAACATTCATACATCTTTCGAACAAATCTTCACAGAGGGTTTGAAATTGATCTCTTGTGAGCTTTTTTTCTTTACCTTTAAACTTGATATATGTCTCCTCATAAATAGATAGATCTTCCTTTGCTTTTGTGCACTTTTTCTTAAGTTTCAAGTAACCCTTAGCATCTAATCTCATATTTTGTGCAAAATAATCCACAATTGCATCATCAAAGTCATCACCACCCAAAAATTGATCACCTTCGATGTTTTCAATCAAAACTTGTTTACTAGAGGAATACATTATGGAAACATCACAAGTTCCCCCTCCCAAATCAAATACAAGAAAATATCCCGAGTTTGTGTCAACACCATCCTTTTCTACGATTTTGCTCTCAAAATTATAGGTTGCAGCTACAGCAGTTGGTTCATTTAACAATCTTAAGACCCTAAATCCGGCCTTCTCTGCAGCAAATTTAGTTGCCAATCTCTGACTTGTACCAAAACGGGCGGGAACTGTAATGACGACATCTTCAACGCTCACTTTGAGAGTTTGTTCAGATATTCTTTTGATGTGTTTGAGAAGCGCACAATACACCTTTTCAGGAGACAGCCGGTGTTTCCCCAGTTTCAAATTACCATTCACAAATCTTGCATCGTAGGTTAGTTGTTCAAGATATGATTGTAGCCGTTCGGTAAGCTGTGTAGAATCCTTCCCAATAAACCGTTTGACACCATAGAACGTCCCTTCTTCATTACGAAATAGCTGCGAATAAGCATCGGAACCACAAACCAGCATGTTTGGTCTTTGTTGACTCAATGCAACCATTGATGGAATCACTCTCCGAGGCCCGTCGTGTATCATTACTATTTTTCCTTCAACAAATGCTGCCACGCAGCTGTTGGTAGTTCCCAGATCAATTCCCAGTACTACACGTTCCTCCCCTATCGACATACTGTTCTCTTGACTAAACAAAAGCAGCTATGTACCAGTTTTCACAAAATATCCACCTACTTCACAGCAAAATTACCGAAAGAAAAAAAAGAACAAACAGGAAAACCATTACAAAGAGAGGTTTGAGATATTTACACATCATTCATCATACGGGAGATAACGTTTAGCTTAGACACGGCACGCTCTCCGAGAAGCGATTGAAATTTCAGATTTGAAATTTCATTTTACAATAGAAGGGCCAGGAGACATTTTTCAATTAGGCTTATATTTATATATTTCTTGCACACCATTCAAAAACCAGATGCAGAAATACTTCCGTGCAGCATATTCCGTCAACAGAAGTTTGGCAAAAACATTGAATTATGCCAAACAAAAACAATTGTTTTTGCACCAGAAAAGTGGATCTCCTGTTGGGGTTTCGTTTTCAGAAAATCCCAACTCCCTGGTTGTGGGCTGGCTTAAAAATGATCCAAAAGACACTCCATTGGAGAAAATGGAGATCTCTTTAGAAAATTTTGTGGAAAATRAGGAGTTTATTCCTGCTTTGCATAAGACACTGCATGAAAACGTGCACAACGATCAAGCATGTGTCTTTGACGCCCTAAACTATCCTGGTTCTTTCATGGCCATTAGTGATTATAAGGTTATTCTGGACTACATGAACCAAAGACCAGATTTACAAAATACGCTAGGGTTTGTTCATGTAAATGACGAGGGTACCATTGACCCTTTGAGCTATGAAAAAAATGATATGTATACCCTTGTCAATGTGGACGGAGTTGTAACATTGTCCGATTTCATGAACGAGCGGTTACAAAAATATATCAATTAATTATGTCAATGTTTATGATTCCATGTCACGATTTTTATCTTTATTACTAAATATCTATACGTAATTTTAAGATTACATCAATTGATGTAATCATCTAACATATTTATTAGTAGCGGTCCCTTATCTCCCTTCGAATCAAACTTATCACTCACCATGGATTCCAGATTCTGATCACTTCTTAGAATAACCAAATCAAGTGAAGAAACAAAGGGTGATTGATTCTGCTCATTTATTGCCATAATGATTGAATAAACCAATTTGACCTTTTCTTTGTGGTATAGAGTTTCAAAGCTGTTACATTCACGTTGTGGGTCCGAAAATAAAAATATCACGGAAACTTTATCAAGATAATACTGGTAATCATCTTCCTTGTATAGGGTTTTCAGGTTCCGTGCAATGTCTATACAATCTAGTATCGACTTTTGCTTTGTAATGAGTAAATTGATCATCTCAACTATTTTCAATCTAAAATCTATTTTTCTATATTTTGTGAAAAAGTCATTAAATTCTCTGTCCAGGATCTCACGGACTTCTAGAAATTTGTCGTGATTGATATTTAATCTAATTGATTTTTTTATCTGAGCAAAGTAGATTAACCTATTGTCATCCTTGGTTTTATGTGTTTTTTCATCATATAGATTCAACTTTTTAAGATCTTGTTCCATCGCTTTCACTGTTTCGGGGTAGCCTGCGTGTTGTAAGTATCCTAATACTAATCTGTCCACATACTTCGATAAACCATTGTTGGTAATCAAGGGGGAATCTGGGTCGTTCTCATTTAGTTTAAAAGGGACAATTTCCTTCCTTGATATTTGCTCCATATAATTGTACTTATTCTTTTTCACATAATTATCTATGTGAAATTCGAAGGGGTCGTCTAAGGTACCAATATTTAGTTTCACTTTGCAATAAGGCCCCAAACTAATTGTAGGTGTCAATCCTCTAACATTTTTTTTCCCTTCAAAACTTTTATCTAGAAACGAATTGACGGAAGGGTGTTCACAGAGAATGGTACCATTTTTGGTAACAAAAAACGAATCATTGAATAGGTTATAGCCCATTCCCACAACATCTCCCTTTTGGAACTTTGAAACCTTATGCTCTTCTCTTGTGTCTGACCATAGGGTGAAAATCCCGTTTTTGCCATACCATCCAACACATCTATCATCCGTCCCACATCTCATATCAATCATCGCATATTTGTTATGTGTTATATTTTTAATTTCGTCTTTGACGTAGCCAATTACTACATCCCCAATCATATTGACACACTCGAGAATCTCTATTTCGTAGTAATATATGCCCAACAACGGCGTAACGTATGTGTCTAAAGGTATAGTTAGAAATCCAGTTCTATAGGTCGAGCTGATTCCTGTCCTATGATATAAAATCGACGCTGCATTATCCGGGGCTGTAACTTTCAAAGTTTCAATAATCATGTTTGAGTTATCGATTTTAATCTCATTATCTGTCTGAATTATTTTGATACTTTTAGGCAAAGATGTATCTTTTGTATTAACATAGTTTGAAATATTCAACTCATCATTATCCAGTTGCGAATTCCAATCTATTTTACCATCAAGATAATACCCCCCGTCGTTTATACTATTCAGATCATTTGATAGGTTGATTTTGCTTTTTTTATCATCTGCAGTATTCAACGTGAAGTTTGAATGTACTATATTAGAGCCGATAGTGTCTGTTTCTTCTTGAGAGACTAAATTGAGATTCAGGATTTTATTCAAATACTGTTTTTTATCAGAGTCCATATCCTCAAAAAAGTACCCGGGATATCTACCAAAATAACCCTTACATGCCAAAAAATACAACTTTTTCCATGTTAATGGATCCGAGAAAGATTTACCATCATCATTATATTTTGACGTTTCCACTCCATGAGTTGTTTCATTTTCCAAGTAGCCTGATATAAACTGCAGTCGAATATAAGAGGGGGTTATAGTCTCATCTTCTCCAATGCCATGTTTCACCATTTAAAGAGTGAATTAGAATAATGAACGTGTGGAACAACAGGCAATCACAGGGCCACTTGCTAAAATAGAAGATTCATTTGGTCAATTTCGGAGTGGCGCGCCGATAAGTAACGGAGTTTCCAATTAGCGGGGTGGGTAACTATGGAATAGGAAAGGACAGTTATCAAAAGACCCGTTGAGGAGGGTGTATTGTATTATACAGGATACACATTAAGTAGAAAAAAGTATGACATTAGCGTGGAATGAAATTTGAGAAGGTATACTAAACGAAGCTGAAACCTGTCTAAGCAGTTGATGAATAGAGAGGGCAAAAGCAACTTCACAATTGTTAAGCAGTACAGTATCTAATATCTGTAGTGTTCAGGCTTGTATGGACCTTGAGCTGGGATATCTAAGTAGTCAGCTTGAGCAGTGGACAAGGTAGTCAACTTGACACCCAAGTGGTCCAAGTGACATCTAGCAACGGTTTCATCTAAAACCTTTGGTAAGATGTGAACACCAATGTTGAAAGGACCAGTCTTTTCAAATTCAGGATAAGTAGTTCTGAATTCCTTGTCATCAGCCTTGAATAAAGCAATTTGGGCCAAGACTTGGTTGGAGAAGGAACAGGACATGACGAAAGAGGCGTGACCAGTGGCACAACCTAAGTTGACTAATCTACCGTCAGCTAACAGAATGACGTGTCTACCAGACTTCATCAAGTATCTGTCAACTTGTGGCTTGATGTTGATACATTCAGTAGAGTTGGCCTTCAACCAAGCGACATCAATTTCAATGTCAAAGTGACCAATGTTACAAACAATGGCGTCTTCTGGCATTTGTTCGAAATGAGCACCAGTGATGATATCTCTACAACCGGTAGTGGTGACAAAGATTTGACCAATGTTAGCAACGGCTTCCATGGTGTTGACTTCGTAACCGGAAACGGCAGCTTGTAAGGCATTGATAGGATCAACTTCAGTGACAATGACTCTGGCACCCATACCTCTTAAGGCCATGGCACAACCCTTACCAACATCACCGAAACCAGCAACGACAGCAACCTTACCGGCAATCATAACATCGGTGGCTCTCTTGATACCATCAATCAAAGATTCTCTACAACCGTACAAGTTGTCGAACTTGGACTTGGTAACGGAATCGTTGACATTGATAGCTGGGATCTTCAAAGCACCTTGGTTCAACATCTTGTACAAGTTGTGGACACCGGTGGTGGTTTCTTCGGATAAACCGAAACAGTCATCCAACATTTCTGGGTATTTGTCGTGGACTAACTTGGTCAAGTCACCACCATCGTCCAAAATTAAGTTCAACTTCTTGTTGTCCTTGAATGCAAACAATTGTTGTTCAATACACCATTCGTATTCTTCTTCGGTTTCACCCTTCCAAGCAAAGACTGGGACACCGGCAGCAGCAATAGCAGCAGCAGCGTGGTCTTGAGTGGAGTAGATGTTACAGGAAGACCAGGTGACTTCGGCACCCAAAGCAGTCAAAGTTTCAATCAAGACGGCGGTTTGGATGGTCATGTGCAAACAACCAGCAATTCTAGCACCCTTCAATGGTTGGGAAGGACCGTACTTCTTTCTGATGTACATTAAACCTGGCATTTCATTTTCGGATAATTCGATATCCTTTCTACCAAAGGCAGCAAGGGAGATGTCAGCAACTTTGTAAGTTTCAGAAGGACCAGACATAGTGTTAATAATTTGGTTTGGTTACAGAAAAAAGAAAACAAAAGAACACTTTTTCATTTCCTTTTTTTCTTCAAAAATCCAACATGGAAACCGCTGCTCATTTATAGTGCCTAACCTTTTTTCACATGGCAAGTTGTCCTTGTCGCTGCACGTGAAAATTTTTCTGTGTCAAACGAGGAACGAGATGTAGCGGCTCAGCCATGGCTGCTGCGCCACMTCGATAGGGTAGTGTGGCAAATGCGCGCGACCTCTTCATGAATACAGCGACTGCATACCTTGCAAGAAYAAGGAATGGAAATTGAAATAGAAATTGAAATAGAAATAGAACTAGGRGATCTATAGGTAGAGGTGTTTTATTTGCAGCCCGTTGAATATTGTTGCCAGATTGAATGAGTACACTTAAGAGAGGAAGAGCCACACCCAAGCTAAATAGAGCGTGCATGCTTTGTGGCATGGTACAATCTATGACACAGTTTAGAAACGAGGGATGTCCGAACTGCGAGTCAGTGCTACATTTCCAAGACAACGAGGAGGTGATTAGAGAGTGCACGTCGCCTAGTTTTGAAGGTTTGGTGGCAATCAATGGATCAGAATCGTCTTGGGTGGCCAAATGGCTTAGAATAGAAAATTTTGTGCCGGGATTCTATGCCGTCAGGATAGTTGGAAAATTGCCAGATGATATCAAGGCCGATTTATCTGCACAAGGCATATACTACAGACCCAGAGATGGCAGTGTGCAAGACTAGAATAGTGTCTCCGTTCAAAAAAAAAAAAAAAGAAAAAAAAAGAAAAAAGAATCAAACAAACAGATAAATTTGTTTTCATTCGTCATACCTTTGTATATAGCCGTTGTATACACTAAAATTGTAAATTAGAAAAAAACAAAAACGCCTGGTATTAAAAATCRCACAATATCATAATAATACATTCTATATTCATATCATACAAATTTATGTAGATCAAAGTCGTATCGAATAAACCATTTACCCAAAATGTCATATACCATCAAACTCTCAATGGTATCGGTATTATCATCTACCAAGTGTTTTCTGGAATAGGTAGCGTAGCCAGAACAGCCAAAGAAAATTGTATATAATGGTTGTCCRTTGAGTTCGATCTTTTTACCTGTTTGTGTCGTTGCAATAGTACATGATTCCAGCATCTTTACCGACGAGCTATCAGAAATGCCAATAATCACTCCCCTTTGGCGTAGTCTCTCAACCCAAACAACGTTACCCACAGATATGCCGTCAGCCACCCAGATTTGATCAATGGTGTCAATATCTAGCAAGAAAGAGGGATGATAGAGCTTTTCTAGCCTATATGAATATATCATATTTCTATGCATCTCTTCAAGAGAACCACTAATCAAATTCAATTTCTTGAATAATGGTATATTAAAGAAATTTAATTGATCATGTTGCAGTGGAATATTTTTCAGCACAAACTCAAATATCTTCAACAATGAAGTTGAAACAGAACCCCCAGATGCAATCACATTTGCTTGCAAAAATCCATTTCTCAAAACGCAGACAATTTTAAAGTTTTCTTTTATTAACTGTTGATAAACCAATTGATCGGAACCTTTGAAGTCATCCATTCTTGAACGTTTGTTATCATAGTTGGACTTGAACAGATATGTTATTTCAGAGTCAAGATCAAATTTATCAAGAATTTCTGGTACACTTGTTGTAAGTCTTATGGATTCTTGATTAAACATCATATAGTGATATTTCTGCACGGCAAGGTCATCTTGTATTCGTATGAAATGTTTATTCATAATGACATGCTGTGAATATCCTGCCAGTTGAATTAACTTGTAAACAGCTATATTCCTCAAAAGGGAAGTTGAATTAGTATCAGCAGCATAGAATCGCAAAATGGAATAGTCCTCTAAATATGAGCTAGTTTCATCATTCAATCCAGTCTGTCCATTATCATCTTCCAAGTCATATTTAACCACTCTTTTACGTTTACGTGTCAGTAATTTAAAAAAGGTAGTTATGAGTACTTGTAGCTTTTCGGTTACTGTTAATTCATTGTTATCATCATTAATTTTATTGTGATAGTACTTGAGGGTGGATTTTAGTACATTATGCCTCTGTAAAAGCAGTTCGTGATATCTTGAATCAAACATGCTTAAATATACAAACATCAATTCATAGTCCTTTTCCTGTTTTCCGGTGTTGAGATTGTTGAAATATTCCATAAATTTGTAAAATTTGCCATACGTTAGTAAACAGGAAGCAACATAAATTGATTTTAGATGTTCATTCCGTATGAGCTGAAGTTTCTTGAAATCGTCAAAAACTAAGCATCCATTCCATTTATTTATTGATGAAGTTAAATGATATGTCATACTTAACAAGCATGGAACATATAAATCAAAATCTTGGTACACTTTTAGAATGTTTTGATAAATTTTATCTATCGTTGTTGTATGATGTGCATCAAGTTTTAGAATATCTTCAATAAGATTTTTTAAAAACCTATCGTTTGATTTCATTCTTAAGAAATATTTATAATTTGACTCATTTTTCAGAAATCTGCAGCTTTGTTTACTTGATAAGGTGAAAACATCGTAATTTGACAAATACCATGCATTTCTTATTTTGGGATACCAAATTTCATCTGATTTCATCAAATTGTATAGAGCTTTGCTAGTCAAGAACAATGAAAAAATGTCATATTTACTAAGATTCGAACATATTTTGATCCATATTTCGAGTGGTAGGTCTAATATATCCATCACAACATGTCGTATAGAGGAAGTAGGATAAAATCCCTGGGAGGATTTCCATCAGATAACAAAGACCTACCGCGTTTTAGGATCATTCGCTCCCTTGCGCCAGAAAGGCAGATCTGTATTCTACTGCTTAATCAACACCAGCCATCGTCGTTGCATAGTAAGTCAAAGGGTCAATTACAGTTATCTTAAATGTCTATATGGTGTCATTTTAAAAAAAAGAGCCAATGACGCCAAAATCACTTCAACTTTTATTAATATTCGGGAAAACCATTTAGGATTGATGAATGCTATAAATTGTATGCTATATAATATGCTATAAAGTGCCAATAAAAGAGTGAATAAAAGTAGGGAACAATGAAAAGTTTTTGTAATGAATCTGTCGTGGGATAATCATCTTAAAGGCTTCATGATTTCTTCATAAAGCATTTTTTTCAATTGAAGAATTGACAATTCATCTTTCTTCTTGTCAAAATCAAAGAAATCGTTTGGTAGTGGTTTGGCCACAGGTTCATCATTTGGTTCRTGGTAAAATGCAACATATGGATGTTCTAAAGCCTGTTGTACGGTGATTCTATTTTTGGGGTTGAAAGTCAGTAATTTTTCTAATAAATCCGAGGCATCCGGGTTTATATTCGGAATCAATTCATAGAAATGAATTTTTCTTTTGAAAGGAATCATTTTTATATAGTCCTTTGCCCTTTTAGATTTGATGGAATTGAARTCGTCCATTTTCGGGGTACCTAAGATGTCGATGATTAAGCTTAATTGGTTATGATAATCCGAGCCCGGAAATAGCGGTTTACCAGACAGCATTTCAAACAATATACAACCAATTGACCAAACATCAATGGCAGTTGTATATTCTTGGAAGGTCAACATGATTTCAGGGGCTCTATACCATCTTGTTGCAACATACTCTGTCATAAAACCAAAGTTGTCTTCCTGGGCAGCCACACTTCGAGCGAGACCAAAATCACATACCTTCAAATCGCAGTTAGAGTTCAAAAGCAGATTCGAAGGTTTTAGATCCCTGTGGATCACGTTGGCTGAATGGAGAGCTTTTAAAGCTCTAAGAGCTTGATAGATGAAATATTGACAATGATTGTCTGACAACTTCTGAGTTCTTATCACTTTATGGAGATCGGTTTCCATAAGCTCTTGAATGAGATACACTTCATTAAAATGGTCAAAATCATATGGAATCTGAATATCCAATATTCCAATGATATTTTCGTGATTGAAGTGTTTCAACAACTTCAATTCTCTCAACGTTCTCAAACAGAACATGGTTCTTTCAAACGGTTGAATCTTTTTGATTGCAACATTTTGATTCGTAGGTTTGTACACTGCCGAGCAAACAATTCCATACGCACCTTCACCCACTATCTCCTTGATTTGGTAATAATCGCTGACATTAAATGTCACTTGTGTCGGATGATTCATAACACCTTACTTGTTTGATGCACCACAAATAATACCAGATTATGATGACTAGCCGCWACTGAAACGCTTTCTCGCAAGTGATCTAGGAACAACCCACGGGGACTGTATTGTAATACCGTCCTGCTTATTCCGATAATTCGATTTTCAATCTGATATCTAACTCTATTACTCCTCTATTCATCTCCATATTCTTGCTATTCGCTGCACCATCGAGCTGATGCAGGAACAACAAACAATGAAGGGTAGCCATATCACGTGCATATACAAAGGGCTGGMACAAACCCTCAATAGTTTTGATWTGCCCGCGCAAAACTTGTTTTTTTTCCAGTGTGYTGTAATGGTTGTAGATACCGAGAGGGTGAGCGTCTGAAAAATTAGAGCTGAAAATTGTAGGCCTGATTTTTTTTAGATTGGAATCYTTTAAACAAGTCAAAATGGTCCAAGCTCATCAATTATCCAAGAAGAAGAAGATCGTCGCCGATGGTGTTTTCTACGCTGAATTAAATGAATTCTTCACCAGAGAATTACCAGAAGAAGGTTACGCTGGTTGTGAAGTCAAGATCACCCCAACCAAGACTGAAGTCATCATCAAGTCCACCAGAACCAACGAAGTTTTAGGTGAAAAGGGTAGAAGATTAAGAGAATTAACCATGTTGATCCAAAAGAGATTCAAGTTGGCTCCAGGTTCCATCATCTTGTACGCTGAAAGAGTCCAAAACAGAGGTTTATCCGCTGCCATCCAATGTGAATCCCTTAAGTTCAAGTTATTAAACGGTTTAGCCGTCAGAAGAGCTGCTTACGGTGTTATCAGAAACGTTATTGAATCCGGTGCTAAGGGTGTCGAAGTCATCATTTCCGGTAAGTCCAAGGGTGCCAGAGCTAAGGCTGTTAAGTTYGGTTCCGGTTTCATGATCCACACTGGTCAACCAGCTATTGACTTCATTGATGTTGCTACCAGACACGTTTTATTGAAGCAAGGTGTTCTTGGTTTGAAGGTTAAGATCATGAAGGACCCAGCTCAAAACAGATTCGGTCCAAAGACCTTACCAGATCAAATCATTGTCCATGAACCAAAGGAAGACTCCAACATTGAAGAACCACAAGTTATCGTTCATGCTCAAAGAGCCGTTGCTGAAGAAGCTTAAATTTTATAATTTTATATTTTAATTGAAAAGGTATAAGTTAAAGAAGAAAATTATTATAATATAGTATGACGAAGTTGGGGGGTTTTTTTTTTCAAAGATGTTATATATTTTATGTAGAATATAGACTAAAGCTTGCATGCTTGCATGCACACATTATATTCACGTTGAAACCTACAATTGTGCAGATGCGGCTCTTCTTTTTTGTTCCTTTTCGTAATACATATTCAACATGTCAATTGCCTTATCAACCGATGGTTTGGTGCCGACAAGAGTAATTTCTCTTTCATTTGGATCCTCCATGTCGGAAGGATTTTGATTTTCAATGGCAACAGCACATTGGGACAAAATTCTGATTTCGTGAATTCTTGAGCCTCTCTTACCAATTAAAGCTCCAATATAGTCATTTGGAAAGGATATTTTCTTGATAATTTCTTTACCCATAGAATTCATTTGATGATTTGGGAAGTACTGTGGGTTTGTGCTTGAAGGGTGTAATTGGTGGCCTGCTAATTGTTGATTAATTGGGGAGCAGGGAATATATAACTTAGTGTTCACGTTGGATTGAACAGGTGTGTCCACCAAGTAGTTTGAGATTTCGGTGAGAGCAGAATGCAAATTTGATTCTGTACCTTGTAATTCAATCAGTCTTTCATTGGAGTTGTCCAAGAAGTCTTTTGAAGCCACCATCTTGATATCATTTTCTTCTTGGATTGATTTGATTCTCGATCCCCCCTTACCAATCAAAATACCAATTTGGCTATTTGGAATCAACACTCTCAAGAAAAGAGTAGTTTCGTAGTCTGGTGATTTGTAATTTGGTTTACCGTTGATCAGAGATCTCAGAGGGGGATAATCGTATGTGATCAGTCTGGTTGGGTTGGTATTGTTGTTTTCACAGTCGATGATGGTATCAATGTTGGCTTTCAAAACCGATTTAGAAATATCCACCAAAGCATTTGGGATGCTCTGAATTGGGCCGGAAATGGTCAGAATTCTGTCAATGCAGCCGTCGATCACTTTGGACACCCCAGCTTTGATGTTGTATGAGTCTCTGATGTTGGTGATGTTAGCCCCTTCTTTGCCGATTATAGCACCTGCCTCTCTACGAGACACCAACAAACGGTAAGTGACGGTTGGTAAAGACGCCGATGTCGATGGCGTGGAGCCGGACGGCGAGGATGATGAGAATAGAGAATCTGACATGATGGGGGGAATATCTATTATATTGATGCAAGCCGGGAGGGGAAGTGTCTTATTGTAGGGGTTAAGTGGAGGTACAGATGGATATTGCACGATGAATCAACACTAAACTGGACACTGTTATCTTACTGAACTTATACTCAATCTCAGCTTCAACCAAAATCGCCTTCAGAAACAAGTTCAGATCGAGAAATAAAGCCTGACCCAAATTCTCAACAAGCTGGCTATTCACAGGGCCGAAAATCGTTCGCTGTATCGAGTCCTCACGAACGAGTGGTAGCCGCATGCTCGAATCATCGTGCTTCAAGCAAGAGCTACCCTACCCTATATTCTAGGCGGTTGGGATACAGGGCATATAAATACACAGAGCAGGCGATGGCACATGCAGATTACAGCCAATACGAGGGCTTGAGTGCTGAAGAAATTGCAGCGCACACCTTAGGAGCCTACGAGGCGCTATCGGCGGAAACCAGTGACTGGGTGGCCAACCTGTCCAACGCCGCCGCACTTCTGTGGGCAGCTTTTGCCAAGCGGAACGTCAACTGGGCAGGATTTTATGTGTTGCGGGACGGCAAGCTGCTTCTTGCACCGTTCCAGGGCGCGGTGGCGTGTCAAGAAATTCCCCCAGGTAAGGGCGTGTGTGGCGCCGCCTTTGACAGCGGCCGCAGCGTTCGCGTGCAGAACGTGGATGAGTTCCCAGGCCACATTGCGTGCGACAGCGCCACGCGCAGTGAGCTGGTGGTGCCAATTGTCACGGAACAGAACGTGGTTGTGGGTGTGATTGATTTAGACTGTTTGGAGCTCAACGGCTTCTCTGCACACGACCAGCAATGGATCGAAACCCTGGCGAAATCGATAGCCGCATCATGTCAATGGCCTCACTAAAGGAGGAAGCCCCACTATTTACCATGTATAGCAGCATAAATTAGAATGGCTCCCATAGCGACGCCCAGTAAATTGGCGCCAATGTCGGCCCAGTCAAACACGCGGTTCGCGTTCAATACGGGCTGCACAAACTCGCTTGCCACAGCGCTGGCCGCGGCAGCGGCCACCGTTGCCCAGTGGCTAAAATTCCAATAGCCCACCACGGTGAGCAGAACAAACGCCACTAAATGTATGCTTTTGTCGCTGGCGCCCAGGTGTATATTGGCCACTCCAAGAACCAACATGGACACACAAACCAATGCCAACACAATCCTTTTATGTGGATGCTGCAACAGCATGCCTGCAGTTTTTTGTGCACATTGCACTGCACATTCCCTGAACGGCGTACGACTGGCCATAGCGGACTCCATATCTGCTTTACCCGCTGTTGATGCTCGCATCAATGAGACACAGCAGAGCTCGAGCCTTGAGCTGGAAACACTGGGCGCCCAGCTGGAGACGCTTCGCGCCCGTAACCTGCAACTGTCACAGAAAGTCAGTTTCCTCAGGCAGCTCGTGGGAAAGTGGGAAAGTCGCCGAGCTGGCTCGCAGGCTGCGGCGCCAGTCGCGGCCGCGCCAGCGACAGCGGGTGCAGGCGACCCCGACGCCCTGACTCAAGGGAGTATTCAGCGCGCGGTGAACTCGTGGGAAAAATTGCTGATTGCGCAGGAAAAACATATCGGGAAAAGTCTCAGCGCGCGACAGAAAATCAAGCGTCAATGGTCAATCAAATAAGTGGCTGCTTTATCATGTATTGGAACTGAAAGAAAATTGTATATCTACGCTATCTACCTGTATACCCGGAATGTTAACCGACGCTGAACTATGTAAGTACTTGAAGCATTGCGATGGAAAATGAACTGCGTCTTTTTTTGGATACTAACATACACTTTTGATTCCATTGTGGATCCTTGTTTTACCCCGTTTGGTTGCACACAGTCGAACTTAATAAACAAGCCGTCACGAAAGGTTTCAACATCAAGCCTAGACTGGATTACAACACCGTTGGTGGTGTCAATGGTCCGCTAGTGATTTTGGAAAACGTGAAATTCCCTTCCTTCAATGAAATTGTCGATTTGACCTTGCCAGATGGAACCACTAGAGCTGGTCAAGTTTTGGAAGTCAGAGGAGATAAGGCAATCGTCCAAGTGTTCGAAGGTACGTCCGGTATAGATGTCAAGAAAACCAGAGTGGAATTCACAGGTTCCAACTTGAAAATCCCTGTTTCGGAAGACATGCTAGGTAGAGTGTTCGATGGGTCCGGTAGACCAATTGATAATGGTCCAAGAATTTTTGCCGAAGACTACTTAGATATCAACGGTTCTCCAATCAACCCTTACTCCAGAATCTACCCAGAAGAAATGATCTCCACCGGTATTTCTGCCATCGACACAATGAACTCCATTGCCAGAGGTCAAAAGATCCCAATCTTCTCCGCTTCAGGTTTGCCTCATAATGAAATCGCTGCTCAGATTTGTAGACAGGCCGGTTTGGTCAGACCTACAAAGGACGTGCATGATGGTCATGAAGAAAATTTCTCTATTGTTTTTGCTGCTATGGGTGTCAATTTGGAAACTTCCAGATTTTTCAAACAAGATTTCGAAGAAAATGGTTCTTTGGAAAGAACTTCTCTTTTCTTGAACTTGGCTAACGATCCAACTATTGAAAGAATCATTACTCCAAGATTGGCTTTGACTACAGCCGAATATTTAGCTTACCAAACCGAAAGACATGTTTTGACCATCTTGACTGATATGTCTTCTTATGCTGATGCTTTGAGAGAAGTTTCCGCCGCAAGAGAAGAAGTTCCTGGTAGAAGAGGTTATCCTGGTTACATGTATACCGATTTATCCACCATTTACGAAAGAGCAGGTAGAGTTGAAGGAAGAAACGGTTCTATTACTCAAATTCCTATTTTAACAATGCCAAACGATGATATAACCCATCCAATTCCAGATTTGACAGGTTATATTACCGAAGGTCAAATTTCTGTTGATAGACAATTGTCAAACAGAGGTATCTACCCACCTATCAACGTTTTACCATCATTATCCAGATTAATGAAATCTGCCATTGGTGAAGGTATGACCAGAAAGGATCACGGTGACGTTTCCAATCAATTATATGCCAAGTATGCCATTGGTAGAGATGCTGCTGCCATGAAGGCCGTTGTCGGTGAAGAAGCATTGTCAACTGAAGATAAGCTATCCTTGGAATTTTTAGAAAAGTTTGAAAAGACCTTTATCGCCCAATCCGCCTATGAAAACAGAACTGTTTTTGAGTCTTTAGATTTAGCTTGGTCCTTATTGAGAATTTATCCAAAGGAAATGCTTAATAGAATTTCTCCAAAGATCTTAGCAGAATTCTACGATCGTGAAAGAGACGAAGACGAAGACGACGAAGACGAGGAAAGGGAAGATAAATGATTCTGTACCACTTTATATAGCACATTTTATATTTATAGTTTAAAATTTCGAAAATGGCACCCGACCTCATTATTGCACACAACGCGCAATTTGTCAAGAACACTACCCTATCTCCATTGTCCAATCCCACATTGTGGTACAGCTGCCCAATGATATTGTCCTTACCCCCGGAGATACTAAGCAGAATTTTTGCTCAAGTGCCGAATGAATTACGCTCAACGTGTAGATATTTCTATCAATTACATAACGATCATTATAGAACATTGACATTATCCAAATTCGATATTTCCGACGACATTATTTATCTGAAGGATTACATCAAATCCTTCGATTATTGGAGATTAATCACTAGGAAATTAATACCTGTTGCCAAAGAGGAGGATGAATACATTGAAGACTCATGGCAATTGATTTTCGCCATTTATTCCAATCGTAGACTATTTATTGATTACGATGATTATCAAAGTTCGGCCAATGATGGCAGTGAATTTTCAAATATAAAGATGGAAAAATTCCTAAATTTGCAACCTGGTTTGTACAATTTATCATGTGGCCTAATTCTAAAAGATAAGAGAGGCTTGAGCTCAAGTGTTTTCAAGATTATAGAAAACGAATCAAATAAGGAACTATTGAATTATCAACCCCCTACAAATTTAGGGGATTTGATTCCTCTTGAGAGATTCACGTTATTAGATTTGGGTTTTTTCGAAGTCAAAGAGGAGCAAATCAAAGTAATTATTCAGGAGTTGSACGTTATTGTTAAATCGGGCCTGGTTTTATGCTACGTCGATATTAACAAATACCAAGAGCAAGATACAGTCCTACACTCCCACAGTTTAGCACCCCKATATGAAAAGGCCTGGTTTGCTTGGTGGATTGAAAACCAACACATCTCGATTAATACCATYGTCAACTTATTGTTGAAAAAAGTGTACGCTTCAATCAATCATTCCATTGATGGGAACCCGATGAATAGGGAAATTTTGAATTCCAAACTTGATTGCGATATATCATCYTACAACAAACAATTCTACTCCAAAGTAAATGATTTGAACGAGCCTCTCGTAAGACTATTCAAGTACAAATCCCCCAAACTGAGGGGAAAGTTGGAAGAAGCTGCCACGGCTCCTCTGCATAACGAACCGTTGAAATGGAAAATGGCTACTATTCTTGAAAACTAATGTTATCTCCGCGACAATTGGATAGTTGTGCGCCAAGCTAYATATAMGTTCATCACTGGAGCCACAGTTTCCACAGTTTATACACCTATTTTTACAATTAATACCCCAACTATTCATAGTAATACAGAATGCTAAGACGACAATCCAATTTGAGGTTTAACATGCAACACCGACGTTCGGTGTTGGATGATTTGACCAAAAATCAGAAGCTTGACATCAGAGCCCACCAGAGAACTTATCAGGGTGCATACATACGGACGTGCATTGGCACCTTGTCCTTTAGTTTGCTCGTGATGAAATTGTTTTCACGAGAATTCTTGAGTGTGGGGATAATCTTTCAGATATATTCCATCATCTTATGTTTAATTGGATATTCACGGGGTAAAAACTTGGAATTGTATTATATTGATTTCTCCAAAGACAACTGGTACGAAGAGCTGGGCGAAGATGAAAGACAAAAGGAAGGATATTATTTCAAAACGAGTGGCAACTATGTGATTTTGTTGACAACGGTGACTTTTCTTTGTTTTTTAAGTTTATTTATAATAATAATACTTATATAATGTATTTAAAATCTGCGTGAATGGGACATCGCACAGCTACTCTTCTTTGACACCACCGATACCAGCAGTTTCAGCCTTTTCAATGGAGGCCTTGTCAGTTTTGGTTTCGCCACCAGTCAAACCAGCAAATAATGAAGGAGCTGCCTTGAATGGTCTTTTGAGATCACCAGTGGCTGGGGTACCAAACAAATGGATCTTGACAATGTTGGATTCAAGAGCCCCCTTAACTGGAGAAATAGAACCCATAACAAGAGGGTTGGCAAACTTCATATAGAGATGCATGAAACCGGTCATGGCCAAACCACTGAAAATACCTTTGATAGCTCCGTCAATTTGCTTGAGATCGTAGTCCTTAACGGTGGTGGTGATCAGTTTTTCACCAGTTTCACCGGCCATTTTGTTAGCTGGTTCCAAGTATTTAAGAGTGGTCAAGTCGTTCTTTTTGTTGATCACCTGTCTGACGTATAAGTAGATCAAAAGAGTTGCCAACTGTCCAACGGCAAAGATTACTCTGAGGTAGAACAAGATGGTTGGGTCTTCAAAGTCAAAACGCTTTGAAACTTGCATGGAAACAAGCATAAGAACAAGATTGGAAACGGCTGGATTCATGTCGACACGAGTGCTAGGATATCTGGCTTACAACTCAAGAACTTCTGAATTCTTCACTCTCTTTTCTTYCACCAAGCATTGATGAAATTTGAACTTTATCTATCTCGTCGTACGCCCGCGGACACATGTCGACAACACGCGCCGTGGCGTTTGTTGAGGTGCTCGCGTTGCCGAGCCACCGCAACGCTTGGATCTGCATCCAATGCTTTCTCTATTGCTGCGCATCAAAAATATGAAAGTTACTAGCTAAGAGTTGATCGTTTTCTTAGATACGTGATAGTATTTATAGTATTTGTAAAAATAGATCATACACCCACGGCTACGCCAAATTTACGCCACCAATCAGATTGACCATGCATGATTCCATCTTGGTCTATCATGATTCCGTTCATGGCAGTTGCGGGACGTCCGATTTCTATGTCATGGCCATGGGATTGAAGAAGTTTCACCAGRTTTGGATCCTCCATTTCAAGTTGCACGGCGTTTGGAATGAGCTGGTGATGGGTACGTGGATATGCAATGATTTCATTTATAGTGTAGTTCCCCCGTAAAGCCCTCAAGAGACCTTCGGTAACAGCGGTCAAAATCCGAGACCCACCRGCTGCTCCCAGGACAAGTTTCAGCTGGCCGTTATGCAGAAGAAGAGACTGYGATGAYGATGAGAGCGGCCTTTTATAAGGTGCAACATAGTTATACGGCGAAGGAGCCAGGCCAAAGGCRTTTCTTTGACCAGGAACAGAAAAATCGTCCATTTCATTGTTCAGAATGACACCGGTATACGGGTCGTGCACACAAGAACCAAATAATAGATTGACGGTAGTCGTCAAAGTGACAGCCCCGCCATCCGAGTCAACAACACTCAATGACGACGTTCCATGCGAACTTCCAGGCTCAAAGGCAGGTTCATAATAGGTCGGCTCATGTGTAATATTGTCAGTTTTTGCTGCAACCTTATCCAGGTACTCATCACTGAAAAAATATTTGTCTCTGGATKCCCGTGCAGTTTTCTCTTCAAGATTACTACGGGAAACATCGCCAAGTTGACTGCGACATGCTGCCATCCATTTCATGGTCTCAACCAACATATGGGAGTCYGATATGTYAAGAACTTGCGAAATTCTGGCCCCTACAGCAACAGCCATCCCGCTGGACGCCCCAGCCGGTGCATACAGAGTATGATTATCGTARAGSGCAACCTCTATTGCAGGTTCAACATGCACTTCGTATTCTGCAAAGTCCTCCGGCTCCAACACACCACCCCATTCTTGGGTTTTTGAAGCTAGAGATCTTGCTATATTTCCCAAGGGGTCATAAAAAGCTTCAACGCCATGCTTCCCTACTATTCTCAATGTCTTCGCCAAAGCGGGTCTTTTGATAAGGTCTCCTTCTTCCAACAACCGTTCACCCTTTTTATCAAACACAAAATCCCAGTCACGGCGAAAATATTGGAAAGCAGGCAGCTGGACTTTTAATGCAAATGCCAATCTTTTGTCAACTTTCCAACCACGCTCTATGAATTCAGCCACAGGCTCAATCAACTCACTCCATTCAAATACACCGCTACCATGTCTATCGTACAATTCCTTCAATCCTTTCAATTCCCCAGGAATACCCACCGCAAGTCCCCCATACATGCTCGTTTCTGGTTTATCCTTGAACATGTCTTTCCAGGCCTTTCCAGGCGCCATTTCTCGTCCATCTATACTGAGAACTTCATCTCCAAACTTGGCGGTGATGAACAGGCCGCCCCCGATTCCGGAAGAAAACATCGTGTCCGTGGCACCAATACACAAACAAGTAGTCACCGCAGCGTCGGCTGCATTTCCACCTTGCTTCAAAATGTTCGCCCCCATTTGTGAACAATATTCACTGTCACTAGCAACCATCCCTTTAGTAGAATTGGCCATCAATGCTGGATCCGGGTTCCACGAAGGTTTCTTATCAAAGGGAATATGTGCGGGAACATCTGGTGCGTGGGGAAACGGCACGTTCTTGGGTATACTGAGCACAATCAAGCTCACCAATACCACCAAGCCCACCGCTGCTATTCCCCACCCTCTATAGGGCAACCCATTGTAACTGATATACATAGACTTATGAAGGAGGTGCTTTACTAATAATGGGGAGGAAGATTGTTCGAAATTCACGAAGTATGCATCTCCGCGGCGAGACAGCTTCTACAGTTAAAGAAGGGAGTCCAGGAAATCTTCATCTTCTTGGGCAATATCCAAATTTATCGACTGCTTGGTGAGATTGGCATTGGCACGACGAATTGGCTCTGAATTCATGGTCTCTTCAAGATCGAAACCCCGGTCTTTCTCATCGTCTTTTATATCTATGCCTAAGACTTCTTTGGTGAGTTCTTTCATGGACGTTGAGTTGGTTTCAAGCATTTTGTCAATTTTTTTTTCTATGAGCGGCTTGTACCGACTCCTATCTTTCATATCTACTTCGATTGTTTTTGTGTGTTTGACCGGGCCGTTGATTTTCTCCAACTTGGCTTTCATTTCTTGAACCTTTTTCTGTTGTTGGATTATAGTTTGTAGTTTCAAAAATTCTGCTCGTTCTTTTTCGGTAAATTCCCGTAGATGTTGAGGTTGGTCATCTGATTTCTCATTTGTTTCAGAGTCGGTACTTGAACCGTCTTCAGTATATTTCCAATTTTCGTATTCTTCCTTCAATTTTTTCTTGCTTTTCTTACCTACTCCAAGAAAATCACTCTTGGCCAGCTTTTTCTCTTTCATAGTTTCACTAACCTTTTCTCTCATTAACTCCATTCTCCGATTTTCTGCATCAATCTGAGCCTGAAGTTCGTTCTGATATTCAGGATCCAACAATATGCTTTCATCTACAACGGGATCTGCAAATCTCCAAGAGTTATCTACAATTTTGCGCTTGGAAAATTCATCCTTATCATCATCGGCAACCTCAATGTCAGCTTCAACAGGAGATTCATTTTCATTTTCCAATAACTGTCCGCTGGCTTCCTCTTTGGCTGGACTTATATTGTGCTTTCTTTCATATTGTTTCTTAGCTTTGTACTTCCATTTGTCATTATGCAACACCATCACTAGAAGGAGCCGGGAGATGAAAGCTGGTTGTGTACTGAAATCCAATTTTCCACTGGCTGGAGCGAGACATATTGGGCCACCCACGAAAACACCTCTTCTTTGTATCGGTTGGAATAGAATTAATAGCAAAAACATTATATAAAGTTAATAATATATATATTTATTCATCTGGAAGAATTATCAGCATAAAAAAAGGGATTCAGACAAAGAAAAAAAAGCAACTAAGCACTTGAATTATCTTTCTCAGCAGCGTAGGTAATGGATCCACCTTTACTTACAATGGCATCAATAATATTTGCTTCATCTTCATCGCCCTCCATGATGATAGTGGAGCCATCCAGGTTACTCTTTGGTCCACTATAAATCTTGTGAGCGTAGATGTAGTACCAAGCAATTGTTAGGAACATAGAACCCCAATACACCAAGACAGTCCAGTTCATCAAATCAGGGGTATTGTCCTTACCTCTGTATTGTGGGAAACAMAGAATAGGAATCATCAAGACGGTGTAGGAAACAGCCAACCAACCAGAAGCTTGAGAAAACTTTCCCAAGTTCCAAGGACCAGGCTTGAAAGTGTTTCTGGCATATGTGATTCTGAGCAAAGTTGGCACAGTGAAAGAAATGAAGGAACCAATGGCACCAACAGAGAAAATGGCGTCTATAGCCACACCACCAAACATTAAAATCAACAACAAAACACCAAGAAACCAATTCATCCAGACAGCATTGACTGGTGTCATTGTGGTCTTATTGACATGGCACCAATATTTAGATAATGGAAAACAGTTGTCACGGGAGTAAGAAAACAACACTCTGGAAGCAGCAATCATACAGGAGAAAGTCATGCTGAAAGCTAGAATGATGGCAAAGGAAGATAAAGCCAACACAGACTTTCTGTCCAAAATTTGATTCAAGTAAGCAATGTAAGGCTGTCCAAGGTCATCATTAACGGCATCATCAACATTAACAATGGTGTAAGCCATTGCCAACTGAAAAACAAAACCCAACGCACCACCTACAGAAGCGGTAAGAACAATAGCTCTTGGTGTGGCGATTTGGGCATTGGAACATTCTTCTGCTAAATGGAAAGGAGAATCAAAACCAGACATGGTCCAGATGACGGCCATGAAAGACATCAAAATGGCAATTCCATCAGGCCAGTCGGTCAAGTTATCTAATTGCCATGCAATGTCATTGGAATTGAACTTTGGTAGACCTTGCTGTACTCTGTTATTACCTCCCAAGACCACAACAAACGAGATGAAAAGAAAAACGAGGTTCAGCACTGTGGAAGCGGAGTTGATCCAGGCAATCCATTTTGTTGGGAACGATGCAATAATAGCAGCAAAAAAGGTCAACCCCACCGTCAAAAGAAAGCAATGCCARGTTTGGAGATCGTAATTTGGGTCCACAATTTGTTTACACGCCAAAATCATCGAAGCACCTCCATATGCGACCGAAGGGGCACCTGTGATTTGGACAAAATAATTGGACCATCCAACAATCCATGACAAAATCGCCTTGTACTTTGGTGGAGCCAGCATTGCGGTTGCATAATACAATCCACCCGATGTTGGGAAAGCAGACGAGATTTCYGCCATGGAACACGCAACACCCATCACCCCRSTCATACCAATCAGATAYGCCCAGGTGATACCTGCATTTCCCGAGTATGCAAGCGAGTACCATAAAGTCGATGCGATGGAAGGAAGTAATCCCAACACCGAAAACGACACACCAAAAGTTGTCAACAACGAAAACTCTCTCTTGAACTCCTGCTTATATCCCAGAGCCAGGATCACCGCTTCGTCCTTACCGACCTCATGGTCGACCACGATTTTCTCATGRTTTCCGGACAACACCGACTGGATTTTCATATCGTCCACCGATATGATAGTCGCATGTGACTTGACATTTTGAATATCTGAGCTCGACATGCTGCGTACACTCTGAAGAATTTCTTCCACTTGGCCTTTTCTCTAATCTCATYGCARAAAGTCCGAGCTGGGCTTACTCCGCCATTTATACAAATAGCGGTSCACCCAATTCTCGCTGCGTCAGRGACYGATCAAAATYCACTTTTATCTCAGTYTTTTTTGTGCGATAGCGAGAACGAGCGCCAATCCTGATGTGCGCCAGCAGGTGATAAGAGTTACTGATAAGTGCCACAAGGCTGCAGTTTCCTAATTGGGCGCGCGCCTTTGGGATGGGAGCAGCACAGAATTTGGGAGCATAACCGGAWGTGGGTTGGCACAATACCGGCAGTTTAGACGGAGGATTAATGAATTTYRAGTTGATAGAAAAAGTGTAGGGGATGTAGCAGAGGTCTCTTTGGATTGAAAAATCCAACTTGGAAAAGGGCGCTGGGCGAGGTTGCCGATTTTGGGGGTCTATTAWTGTAGAATAAGGGGAAAAACGTTAGAGTATGTATTGCCAGTTTGTCAACCAGAAATGAATATAATCATGCAGGCTGCTGGAACAGCGCMAAAAMAAAAAAAARA